>JACXGK010013151.1:0-13453 GCA_016801125.1 Novumbra hubbsi
TGTCTATCTCCAATGTATGGCCTCCAAGATAGGGTGCTGCCCATCTACTTTGGAGCTATCCTCTGTCTCACTGCAAATCACCTGGAAAACCTTTAATGGTTGACATTCCTTTTACAAAGCAAAATAAAACATTAACCATTCTACTGCGACTTAGTCATTCAGTAACTCACTGAGACACTTTGAGGGTGGTTGAACGAGGAAGAAGATTTTGTTTTGGTGTAAATGTCAGGGAGGTGGACAGATTCCAGGCCCAACCTTAACCCTTTGCATGACCCCAACTACACTATGCTTCGGCTGCAGGTACTGTAAATATCTTCAACCAAACTTTCTTTTCCTACGAAAACCGTATGTTCTCAGACATTAGCTTACTAGCATCTTCAGGTGTTTTCTATTAGACCTTTACTTGTCCTACTGACAACAGAAGAGTTCTTACACTGGGGAGACTTGGGGAGCCATATACTACAACGCTACTCAGATAAATGGTCAGAACAGAGCAGGGGGCTTTCATTTTGTCCCAATGGCCACAATGGAATTCCTTAATTTAGTGTAGGTCCTACGTTTTTTTATTTTGTAGTGTCAAAACTAAGTCTACAGGTTCCCTAAAGCAAGGCCAAAAGCAGTATGTACTGCTTGTTTTAATAAAAAACATCCTACGAAGAAGGTACAAAGGCAGGGAACCTGCGAAAAGCACTGGGTAAAAGTTCGAGGTCAAGGGTCACCAGGTCACCATGGTGATCTCAGGCTCTTATCGCAGGAGCTCAGTCAGAGTGGATTCCCCATGTCTGTACAGTTAAACATCCTACCCTGGAGCTCTGAGGTCAAAAGTGGTGAGGACACCACAACCGAACCCCTCTCCATGAACGGCGCTGCCCGAAAAGCCCACCGCCGGATCCGAGGCCTAACGACGACAATAGCGAAGCTCCACAGTGTCAATAACGAACTTGCGGTCATCAGCATTCAGTGACCAAAGAATTTAACCAGATACAGATCTTGCATGGGAGTAGCCAACGCGGAGGGAGGCGCGTGGGGGGGAGGGGGTTCGGGGGGGGTCAGCAAACTGGAGAGCTGCGTGTTTGGGGCGGGGGGGGTAACATTACGTGCCAGACCAAGCCTGTGATCTCCGCGGTACCGGGTTGATCGGCTCCCTCAAGGTACCGAACACACAAAGACTACAGAGAGAAACTAGCCAAGCGCCCAGAGGAGTCCTTTAGATGCCTCTGTGTACAGTACACACACACGAGAACAGGGGCAGCACACAGACCCCCTTGCCATGCGGAGACAACCTCCAGATCACCTTCTGTAACACCTGCACCTCCCGGAGACTCACACCCACAGGCGTCAACCGGGACCAGGTGTCACAGCGGCGTTATCGAGTTCAGCCTGCCTGTCCACACACTTCCACACCTCTGTTACAGCTGTGTACAACACCAGCGCCTTGAAGACAACCTTCTCTGTGCCACACCCGCAAATTATCTCCTTCAGTCGTCGAGTCCATTTACACACTCAGAGTTGCTCTTGGTCTAAAATGTCAGTTTAGTGTAGGGAGTACATAATGGAAGACATAGACACATACTGACATACACACACACACTTTATCTCTTATGCCACTCCCCCCACCCTTGGGCACTTCTTCATTCTAGTCCAGGATGACATTAGTCTTTGCTCCTCCAGATCCTAATAAATGCTGGCTGACGGAGAATGTTCATACCACTAATACCACTAATACTAGCTAACAGAACCTGGATACATCCAATGCTCTGAAATAATATGGAGAAGAAATTAAACAACGGGCAGTGTTTTTTCCACTAACTCAAATACGCAATTTTCAAATGAATCGGGAGCCAGTAAGAAGAAACAATCGCAGAGCCTAAAAGTGAGTTGGGGGTATGGCTCCATAAAACTGACAAGAGGGTATGGCTCCATAAAACTGACAAGAGGGTATGGCTCCATAAAACTGACAAGAGGGTATGGCTCTGTAAAACTGACAAGAGGGTATGGCTCTGTAAAACTGACTCGGGGGTATGGCTCCGTAAAACTGACTTGGGTGTATGGCTCCATAAAACTGACCCGAGGGTATGGCTCCATAAAATTACCCGAGGGTAAGGCTCCTTAAAATTACCCGAGGGTAAGGCTCCATAAAATGACCTGGGGGTATGGCCCCATAAAACTGACTCAGGGGTATGGCTCCATAAAACTGACTCGGGGGTATGGCTCCATAAAACTGACTCGGGGGTATGGCTCCGTGTAAGTGCCGCTCTCTGTCCCAGCTGACCTATGCCACGGACAAATCCCCGGTGCTTCACTGCTTCCGCTCGTCACTGTATCAACGATCCAGTCAGCACCAGCTCTCTCAAAGAGCCTTTATGGAATTCCCTTGACAGGACCAGGAAACGAATTTGCACTCATTTTTCGTTTCTTTTTCAAGGCACTAATGGTTAGGCGCTAAAGAAAGGGAACGTCTCATTACTAAGGAAAACATCCCAACGTAATTAGCTTCCCCCTTTCGGCAACAGACAGATTTTTCTCTTGAAATTCTGCGGTTAAACAGCCGTTTAGCCCCTCGTCCCCTTAGGGAGAGCGACTGGCTGGCGAGGTGAGCCGGGGGTCTCCAAAGAGGAAAAGGGAGTTGGGAGAGGAGAAGAGGGAGAGCCCAGTGGATCCGGCGGAACGAGGGGATTACACAGAGAGAAGCAGACATCGACACTTGAACGTGCCACTCGGCGCTCTCAGTCACACGGCTTCTGCCGATTCGATCAGGGGGTCACAGAGGAGCAACAAAAATAGAGCTCCGATATTAGCTGCCAATGAGGGACCCAATAAGGGACCCAATGAGGGACCCAATGAGGGACCCAATGAGGGACCCCTGGGATGTGATCGGCAGCCGCGTCGGGGCCTTCGATGTCACATCACCGTGGGATGACATGTACTCGATACATTTCCAGCCCCCCCCCTTACCAGTTGTGACAATCGGCCCTCCCTATAGTTTTACAGCGACCCCAGCCTTTGCAAGCCGTGTGTGTGTGTGTGTGGGGGGGGGGGGGCAAGGGGCCAGGTTCAGCCAAGGGGTAGGGGCACGGGGGGGTAAGACAGAGACTGCCAGGGTCAAACCTCCCAGCTGGGTCGCCGGGGAGATGAAACAAGGCCACGCTGTCTGGCTGGCAGAAACATAAAGGAGGGGATTAAAAAGAAAAACGAAGGAAAACACAAAGTACTAACGGCGTGCGGGAAGCGGGGCGCAGATGGGTGGGTTCCAGCCCCGATCTGGTCTGCCTGTAAACATGACAACGACCCAGTTACAAAGACTGGGATAGTAAGGCTGTATTAATGCAGACACTGTGGCAGCCCTTCCAGTGCGTGTGCTCCCCCCATTGCCACCCCCCCAGTGCCCCTCCCCCAGTGCCACCCCCCAGTGCCACCCGCCTAGTGCCACCCCCCCACCATGCTGCCAGTCTGGACTCATAGAAACGCGGGATCAGTAGTAATCTCTCTGCAGGGAGTCTCTCTAAAGCACAATATCAGCTGGGAAATTGAAAACAACCTTGCGTTGGTCTGAAATCAAGTGTTGACATCCTGCTATTATACTGCTGGTGCCCAGAAATAAACCCTGATCCATCTTATTCATCAGAAGGCCATGGCTCAATATTCTCCTGAATTGCCATAGACTCTAAGCAGTTGTAAACGGAATCAGTGACAGACTTGTGTTTCTACCGGTTCTGGTGATGGTTTGAGATCAGAGACACAGGACACAGAGTTCAACAGCCAGAAGGTTCTTTTCAGACATTACCCCACAATCACAGAATATTTTAAGCACCAAAGTGAACCGGAAACATAAGGAGACATAAATCAAGGTAATCTTTTTTTTTAAACCACAAACACAAATAATTTCGTTATCCAGTGCACCTTACAGCAAAGAGAGCATACATTTAGTGCTTTGGAACAGCCCCTGACGGGACTCGAACCCATAACCCTGGCGTCGCGAGCACCATGCACTTTCAGTAACAGCCCACATCACTTGGAGCATTTTAACGCACTTACAGACCCATTTTAACGCACTTACAGAACCATTTTACGACATAATTGTAGAATTGAAAAGTGTTCCACAAATGCCATTCATGATGTCTTTTCTGTTATCTACATTCTCCCACATGGTTCCTTTCTAGCCGGCTTAGGCATGACTTTCTGGGATCCAATTCATCAATCCACTCTTCTTGACTGCCATCTGATGTTACAACAGATCTGACTACAGTGTGCCAGAATACTTCCTTAGGTCATCTCACGTTTCTTCTCAGGCTCTTAATTCAGAGGAAAATCTTTAGATTTAGCTTCCTGAATCTTCTCAGATCTATGATATAATCTGATAGCTGCTGACCAACACTTTAATGAACACTCTACCAACACACCCGTTAAAGGCTAAAAGAAATTCCCGGAAATTCACAACAAGCCAATACACAATACACATCCTTAAAATCACAACCTCTCTTTCTCTTGAATTACTCCAATGTACAGACACACACACACACACACACACACACCTGCACCTGCATGAAGGAGCCTCGGTAAAAACAGCAGGCGGCAGCCGACAGAGCGCTCCATAGGCTGCAGCGTTCCGTCATGATTCCTGTCCTCCGGGCTCGGCTTGGGCTGTACCCCGCCCTGAGTTACCCCGGACCAGCTCTTCTCCGTCACTGTCCCACAGCAGGCAGGGAGCGCTCCTCGCCTCGCTAGCAGCCCGGGCGCCGGTGGCAGCTCATCTCCCTAGGATACCGTGTGGTGACTACACCGCTACCACTAAGCTAACACTAACGCTGCTGTTGATCAGGACTCCAGCTCCTCACTCAGCTGCCAGTGTTTCCCTCGTTCTCTCGCTCTCTCTTCGCTCCGCACCGGCTCCCCCCCTCTTTCTTACTCCCTCTCCCTCTCGCCGTGCTTCACGAGCCCTGGCAGAGATTACCTCATCCCTTTCTGATGAAAGGAGTGGGTGGGGGAGGGTGGAGAGGAGGGAGAGGGAGGAGGGAGAGATACTGTCGACCCCACCCACCCCCTACGCCTTCACTACCATAGAGAAATACTAAGAAAGGGATAGAGGAAGAGAGAGGTTGGGAAAGACAGAGACACACGGGGTGAGAGAAAGAAAGAGACAGAGAGAGGGACAGAGAGAGGGGGAGGGAGAGGGAGGTGTCCTTTATAGTTTCAGCACCTTCTCAAAAGGACTCTATCCTTTTTTCATGCTTGAAAAGAATGGCAGGGAAGCATGAGGGGGTAAAGAATGCACTCACACACAAACACACATACACACACTCTCTCTGTTCTTTACACACCCATACATCTGAACTCGTTGGAAAGGGTAAATCTGAGCAATTTTTCTGTTTACGTGTCAGTGTTTGCAGGCGTGTGTTCTCAGGTTTGTTTTTGTGAATGCATTGCCGTGCAAACTATAGAAAGTGTCTGAGAGATATCATTCATGCTGGGTTAGGGTTATCACAGAGAATCACAAAAAGGTGCAAATCAACATCAAAACACACACAGTCTCAAACACACACAGTCTCACAAACACACACAGTCTCACACACAAACGCCACCACCCTCACACAACATTGAGTAGTAATGTTACCGAGAGCAGCCAAGGGGCGGGGCTCTGTCCCTCAGGGAACTGAGTGACATCACAGGGGACGCCTCACCATGGCAACCGTTGAGGAGTCTCAGAGCATCCTTGAAAGACCTTACAGGAAAGCAGACGAAAGGGCTAAAGAATGTTTTCTTCACCTGTACATCGCATACCGCTTGTGTGTGTGAAAAGAAGAGAGAATGTTTCACTACATGAAATGTAGCCAAATGATGGTTAAACCAGCACAATCTGGTTTAGGCTACAAGTTACAACTGGGATTGGGTAAGAATTAATGTTGAGGTTCCTTTCCTATTGTTTTTCACAAGAGAGTAACCGAGCGTGGTCTGCTATGAGAAGACTCAAGAGATTCATTGACAGTGCTGCCTTTTCTTAAACTACCCTCCCTAAAGCAGAGCTCTGTGGGTGGATTAGATCGCACAAAGAGGAAGTAGCATCGCCACAGAAGGATGTGTTTCCTTGCACTGACAATGACAGCATCCCAATCCGACAACCAGCGTGTGTCTGTGTCTCCGCATGCGTTTGCCGACAGTGAGTCACATGGTTGCCCCACCACTCCTTCATTGCCCCCCCCACCCTCCCCCCGAACCGCCAAGTTGACGAATCCCCTTCGCACCCGTGCAGCATCCCGCATCCTAAAAGAAGAGTGCAAGTAATTTAGACCCCCTAAAAGGCTCTCTGTGTCAACAGCTTTCTGGTCGTTGCCGTCTCTAGTTACTGAGGCAGATCTCAGATCCAGTATTTCCCCCGTCTGTCTGCTTTTCCTTCGCGTTCTTCAACTTCAACATTCTGATCTGTCACCTTAAATATTTCTCCTCCTCTGCACTCTCTCTAGGCACACACACACACACATAGGCACAGATACACACACACCCCAGTCCTTGGTTCCCTCTCTCTCCTTTACATGTTCCCATCTCTATCATCCCCAGTGCGTTGTCTGTCTTTTTGAGTTAAATATTAATTACTGAGCCCCGTCCTGACACTGTCCCGCGGCAGATTGGAGAGCAGGAGCACTGCGCCCACGTGCACACACACACACACACAAAAGAAACTCATGGCTGCCTGTGTTCCCTGCCTAAGAGAACTCTAATTATGCATGAGGGAGAGGAGGTGTGTGTGTGTACCCGTTCTGATGATCCATTTGTCTAAGATGCCCATCAGCGTTTAGGGGTTCTTCTATTCCTTGACTTGTATTCATTATTTATCCATATAAAGCCTCCAGATAGTTGACCCAAACACCTTCTGAAACAAAGACTTCACAACACAGCGCTTGGAGACGGGACAGAAGGTTTGAAAGGGGAACCGTGGAGACGACTCTTATTAGTATTAATAGTGAAGACAGCACATATTTTCTCTTTTTTGTAACGCAATGTACATTTGATGAGTGGTCAGTTTATCTGTCATATACATTCTGTCAGGGTCGTGGGTTCCTCCAAGGTTGTGGAACTAAATATGCACACTAAAATATTTTGGTTAAGGGCATCTGCTAAGTGATTAAAGCCTACAAATCAAAGTCAAATCATGTAGTTGCGACAACTGGAACGACACTCACTAGACTGGGCCCAATGTTGCAGGCGCGTGTTTTCTGAACGGCACTCAACTTCTCTGGCATGAACTGTGTACAGTGTGGTAAGTGAATGAAACCCAAGACTACACGCGGTATGTTGGCAAGTCCCACCCAGTCGATTTACACTCCCTCAGATCAATGGAGACGCAGGCCTAATTCAATATGCTGTAAGACTCAGTGAAGCAAGATCGCAGAGAGACTACAGGGGACTGATGAGTGTGTCTGCGCCTCATCCACTGAGGAACTGTACAGTGTGAACTGGAACTAGCTAGAACCCGCCCCCCTAATAGCGCCACTGCAGTTGAGCCCCTTGGAACATACATACACACTCTGTGGCAGGCGTGCACGTGCAGAAACATACCCCAACCTAAACACCAATAGGGCTTCATTAAACCACCAGCGTTTCTTGTGCCAGACATATGTTAATTAACCGCTTATAAAGCAGCTCCACCTCTCCCTAAAGACCTGTGCCATCCAACAGAAGACAGTGTTTCAGGGGCTCTGTAGGATTTAGGGATTTAACACACATAAACTGTCCATATTGGTTCTATACCATAAGCAATACCCTATGAATATAAAGAATTGTATTCCGTTAAACTGTCCATGTTCCTTCTATAACATGAAATACACTTTGTGTCAATGTGCCGAACAGGCCGTAATCACTCACGTTTTCATGGCGAATACCAACACATCTCTACAAAACATCTCTACAACACATCTCTACAACACATCTCTACAACACATCTCTACAACACATCTCTACAACACATCTCTACAAAGGATCTCTCTGTTGAGGGTCATTATTCGACACGGTGAACAGCAGTGCTTCCAAGCAGAAGCACCATGTATGCAAGTAGACTCATCTTCTTGCAGAAATATGTTAAAGAAAACAACCTGCAATATGTCAAATTGTAACCCCCCCACCCCTTGCTATAAAACCCAGAGAGCCATGACTTTTGCAGATTGCACCTTTAATTTAGACAAATCCCAATGTATCGCTTGAACAGTGTCCTGAAACCTGACTCAGGACAGACACTCTTGTTCTGCTTTGAGAGACTGAGGCTTTGGAAGCAGGTTCTTACCACTGCACTGAATATTCAGGCCAAATACTTATTTAAACATAAGTGTTATAAATTCTTCAGAGAGAAGCAAGGGAGAGAAGGAGGAGGGGAGAGAAGGAGGAGGGAAGGGAATGAGGAGGCTCAGAGGAGGGGAGGTTAGGGTGGTGTGGTCAAGCGAAGGGGAGGCGTGAGAATGTGTAACACTATACTTGTGAGTACAGGACATTTTACCAGCTCGTTTTGCAGATCCACATAAGCCATGTTAGACTTGGAGTTAAAGTTAGTGGTCTAGGGTTAGTGTTATGGGAAAAAAAGTTATTTGAAATGTTGGTTCCTCACAATACAATTAATACAAGTGGGTGTTTATGTGCACATGATTGCGTGCGTACCTGTGTAAAACAACCACTAGATAACAAGGCAATCCCACACCTAACTTCTGGAGTCTACAGGAACGCAAATACCAACACTACAGTGCCATCTAGTGACCAATGTCGGACCTACACCAAACACGCTGGAACGCAGAAGTGCTGAAACAGCGCTGTTGACTTTGCATTACATTTCCTAAATGGGTAAATTAATTAGGCAAAGTGCTCAGAGTGCACACCAGTGTAACCACCTGCAATTACATTTCAAAGACCATATGAAAATGGTAATCTAATAAATCGACAGAAAAGGCATTTTTAATAAATCACCCATATACTCTTTACTCAACTACATAATGGTTTAAAACTTTGGGACTTCTTTAAAGTGTACTTTAAAACACAAAATAAGAGAAGACTTGAAAGTGAGATAGACAAATATGCCACGACTTCTTTGTTTACCAAAGAAAAAGTCAAAAGCCAAGATCCGGCCCAGTTGTCAATGGTAACAAAAACCATTCACCAGCAGCCATTGGACCATAGCCAAGCGGAGCAGAGCAGAGGATTGGAGGGGGCAAACACTGAGCCTCCTAATGTTCGTTGATCCTAATTCAATTACATATATTGGACCTGGAGTCAGGAGCTCAAATACAGTTCCGCTTACATCACCGAAAAGACAAAGCTTTGCGAGATCAACAGTAGTCCGGGGTTTGCCAAAATTGGGGCCAGAACCCCACATGGGGTCATCAGATTTGAAAACGGGGTAGCAGGAAACTCTTCAAAATAAACTGCTCTTGGTTCCTAGAAGTACATTAGGAGCCGTGTAATAAGCTTGTATAACGCAGGGTATGATTTCATTGAAAAATTGTAAGACCATATTTGTTTTTTACAGTGGAAGCTGTAATACAATTAACCCATTGCTGATAAACTCAGGAACACGTGTGTGTCTTAAGTTGTTTTCAGAACCCTTATAAACATAGGGACAGAACCTGGTAATACCTCTGATGGGGGGAGATGCATGTCATTTCTACACAAAAGACCAAAATTATTGTATGTATCTTTGTTGATTCTTTTAAATCATTAGGTCCTTTAGATGAAATTACTCTCACAAGTGAGTCTGACATTTTTTTATGTCAAGTTTCCACTGGTGCCAAACACTGTCGTTTTACCACAAAGTCTAGACAATGTTGTGTTTCCACGGACCGGTGCCAGAGGTCCGTGGCCCAGTAGTTCAGCTCTCACTTGGTGCCCCAGACTTTAGGACGTAGGGCATAATTTGCTGGTTTGCGCGTTACTTGATGTTAAAATGCTGCATGTTGTGCTATTTGAATAGCTGTGTTTATCATTTGCTTAGGCTTCTCGTAATAGATTTCATCCAATCTAACAAACAGATCCCTGATAAAATAAAGAAAATAAAGCAACAGTATGTAGAAGCAAAGACTAAAGGCGTTGGAATGACAGAATGTGGTACGATTCCATTGACTCAATAGAAGGAGGTACGATGCCATTGACTCAATAGAAGGAGGTACGATGCCATTGACTCAATAGAAGGTGGTACGATCCCAATGACTCAACAGAAGGTGGTACGATGCCATTGACTCAATAGAAGGAGGTACGATGCCATTGACTCAATAGAAGGTGGTACGATGCCAATGACTCAATAGAAGGTGGTACGATACCATTGACTCAATAGAAGGAGGTACGATGCCAATGACTCAATAGAAGGTGGTACGATGTCAATGACTCAATAGAAGGTGGTACGATGCCATTGACTCAATAGAAGGTGGTACGATGCCATTGACTCAATAGAAGGTGGTACGATGCCAATGACTCAATAGAAGGTGGTACGATGCCATTGACTCAATAGAAGGAGGTACGATGCCATTGACTCAATAGAAGGTGGTACGATCCCAATGACTCAATAGAAGTACGGGGTGGTGAGACTCGTTATAAAAAACTATGCATGGCATTATTGTTATTTTTATTTTACTACCAGAAAAAAAAGTTATAGTTTCCTATTCGCACCCCATCTGAGCCCCTCCTTAATTCCTTGGTACCAATCCTATAATTGAAACAGGAAAATCTAGAGCCAACATTAGCATAAATCCCCAGTGCCCTCGGTCTATCTGCAGACCACAGCAGGGAAGCTCTACCCAGAGATGCTCTACCCATATAGAAGACCCGCCCCCTCTGTCATTTAGTTCCTTGATGGCCCGTGTCAAGGAGGCTCCGCCCAGAGATGCTCCACCCATATAGAAGACCCGCCCCCTCTGTTGTTTAGTTCCTTGATGGTCCGTGTCAAGGAGGCTCCGCCCAGAGATGCTCCACCCATATAGAAGACCCGCCCCCTCTGTCGTTTAGTTCCTCGATGGCCCGTGTCAAGGAGGCTCCACCCACAGATGCTCCACCCATATAGAATACCCACCCCCTCTGTCGTTTAGTTCCTCGATGGCCCGTGTCAAGGAGGCTCCACCCAAAGATGCTCCACCCATATAGAAGACCCGCCCCCTCTGTCGTTTAGTTCCTTGATGGCCCGTGTCAAGGAGGCTCCACCAAAAGATGCTCCACCGATATAGAAGACCCGCCCCCTCTCTCGTTTAGTTCCTTGATGGCCCGTGTCAAGGAGGCTCCGCCCAGAGATGCTCTGTTAATTTAAACCACGGTCCCTCTCTTCCAAGTTGTTCCTCAGCAAATATATTTCTATTGGACTACATAAAAAATACATTTTAGAGGGGTCTATAAAACAAGCTATTTTATTAGTTATTAATTGTTGTATTTGTGCACTTGTATTCCAACGTCTTTGTTACTTTTGTAATGTCTGTCATTTTCCTTGAGAGTGCACCTTTTTACCTACTCCAATTCATACACTACTTGAATTACAAAAAATAAATAATAGCAATAACAGGTGTCAATCAATGTTTGTAAAAGAAAAATATTTCTTTTTTTAAATATTACATCAAATCGGCCTCAATCTATATCCAAGTTTTTTAAGGCAAGACAATATGGGATTTTCATTATTTTAAACAGAATACAATCGTTACATACAGATAACATTTTTCATCAAGGGAACAAACAAGTCAGAGTATAACAACAAGAAAAACAGGCAAGAACTAATTGGAAAAAAGGGGGAGCTTCCCTGGACAGATCTTCCAAGCTGCGGGCCGCAGTTAGACCCTTCAGGAAATCACATTTTAGAGAGAACCATTAACTCATTGGTTGAAACTTCAATATTCTCTCAGCATGAGCAAGAAATTTTATTGGGTCTTATTGAGTAATGTTACGCCCTACTTGCTTTGGAAGTAAAAATGATCGTTTGGTTTCTTTGAGTGGTGCCTTAGTAAAACCCAGATCACAATTCGTTAAATAAGAAATGTGGATATCCAACCAGAGTAAAGACATCGCCTTGAATTACAAGAATGCATCAACTTAATTATCAACGCCACATACTGAAAACATCTGCATAGGACTCTAATGTCAGGAGGACTTCATTCAACATTATCCAAGCTAGAACCAAACTACAGCAAATATAGAGACAGATAGCACTAACAGGGGAACATACAAAGTAGCAGGTGGAAAAATAAGAACACAAAAAATATATATTACCTCAACGTATTCACCCCGGTCCTCTGTTGGCTCCGTGCGGCTAATGGGAGGAGGACAGAGAGAATAATATTAATATATTATCGACCAACAGGCAAATGTGAAGAATGTATTCACATGAATGCACTGTGCACACAAAGAAAACATATAATGTTTAACCTGATTAATAACGGGAGATACAAGATTGCATATCAGGGCCCAATCGTTTAGCTAAAGTCTGCTCAGATTACAATTTTTCAAATCACAACGGCCCCATAAAATGAACATAACTCACACTTCACAAGAGCGATATCAAATATCAAGGCCCCACGGTGGAGCTGGGAGGAGACATTCTGTAGGGCCCACAGCGCAGCCGTATCATATGACCCAGCCTGTTAGAGAGGGGTAATTACATGCCCACTGAGGAAATACTTGAAACACCCGGTTGGTTCTCACAATTAACAAGTGCGTGTGCGCTCAGACACACACAAACACACCCCACGCACACCCCAAACAGCCTGTTCCCACAGAGAGGCATGAAGTCTGGACAGTCACATTACACATGCCCTACAGTAGAGCAAAACTCAGCATGAACCAAGATCAAGCAGTCGCAGGGCTGAGCAGGGCTGGGAATTTGGGAATCATTTAGGCCCTGCGGTGGAGGCGTGGAGCTTGACTGGGGATTGCAGACCCTCTGGCGGAGCTTCCTTCCACATCACAGACATCAAGATACTTAGGGGATAGTGGAATGGTGCTGAATGTTCATAGCTGAGAAACGAAATATGAACATTTTTAACACAAGGCCCCTAATATACCGAAAGTGCTCATTCCCAGAGGATCCAATCTCCAGGCTCCTTGTTCAATGAGACAAGCAAACAGGCCTACAAGTATAATAATCAGTATGAGACATGTAGGCAGCACGGCAGAGTCACTAAATTCCAACAGGATCTGAAAAAAGTCCTGGGAAACATGTTGCTTTGAAGTGCCTTTGGAGAACCAGCAGAGGGCACTCTTCCCTCCGGGTGAAATGTTAATCTGGTGACACATTAAAAGGATCTTCTGACTCTCAGTGTCCTGACTCTCTGGGGTCCCCATGTCACCTAAAGTAAGGGTAGGGATGTTGACTCAGTGTCCTGACTCTCTGGGGTCCCCATGTCACCTAAAGTAAGGGTAGGGATGTTGACTCAGTGTCCTGACTCTCTGGGGTCCCCATGTCACCTAAAGTAAGGGTAGGGATGTTGACTCAGTGTCCTGACTCTCTGGG
>JACXGK010013152.1:0-13324 GCA_016801125.1 Novumbra hubbsi
GCCCTCCGGCGTTCGACGTCGCCGGCCTTCTAGGCACCACCGTCCCTGTTTGTCTTGTTTCCCATGTCCTGTGAACGCATCCCTCCCTGATTCCAAACAGCTGCAGCCCATTACCTGCTTATTTAATCCCTCATGTGTCTTGTCTCAGCGTTCGGTATTGTCTCTGTTACGTGTCAGCACTGAGGTGCTCTGTTGGTGAGATTAATCACCATATTCTTGTTCATTATTCCCGGAAGGGTTGTTACTCTTACCGTTTAAGAAAGATAGGTCAAATAAAATCTACATCCGCTGCCTGCATTTTGGTCTACTCCTTCTCGACAACTTCACATTGGCTGTTGACGGCATTCCTATAGAATCCCGTAGCGGCCACTGAAGGCAGGGTTTCTTAACAATAATAGTTGTGTACATATCTCAAAATCTACCTAACAAAAACCTTTAACTGTATTTCCGTGGATGTTGTTGTAAATAGCACACCAGAAAAAGGGTTTGCTGAATTTTTATAAATTCTTCTCTACTCCATACACTAGCACCAAAACTGCCTTGGCTTTTAAAGTTAGATGAGACTGTTTCTGTGTTGCTTGGTGGTGCAAAGTTGGAAACTTCCTTGCTCTTTGAAAGCGATAACAATGTTGAGGTGAGTAACAAAATTAACTGTGTATACATGTGTGGTGTTATACATATGCTGTGAAATATTGATTATATCTTTGAAGATTAGATGGCAATAACATAACAGAGTTACGGCGGCAGATAAGATAGCAATTCACTGCATTCCCAGAAAACAGGTCCAGAGTTTTTCTGGAGAAAGGTCATGGTATCATCTAGTGAATAATTACTTCCCCCTTTCTTTGTGTTCTAGTGTGCTTGTACTACCACTCAGAGCATACTTGATTTTATGAATAGATAATGATTAGCAATATTTATCAATACATGCGGTTCAATACATTTCTGGCTTATGAGTATACGACAGCTTATGGAATATTAAAATATAAATTGTATAATACCATGGTTACATAATGCATTCATTAGTACATGTGGATGTGTGAAACACAGAAAATTCTCATACTGGTTTGGTTCATCTTTCAGACTAGAAATGTTGTCTGCCCTGCCACAAATGTGTTTCGCTTTTGCTGTAACGAAGTGTCACTTTCACTGAGTGTTGAAACCGAATGTTTCCCCCTTTATTACAAATGCATTCAGAGATCTGTCTCGCAGGACAGCCAAGAATATCTGAAAGTCAGTTCACATGGACACAAGTTATGTAGCCTATTCCCCACTCAGTCATTGTATGGAAATTGCTGCGCGTGCTTCCTGGGTGGGTGTGTCTCGCATCGCAGCCCCCAGCCCTGGGGTGAACCATCTGGTGACCTTTTCCGAGGTAGATGAGAATGGTGTTATTGTGTCCGGTGCCAGGAAGTCTACAGGACCCCTCTGGCCTGTCTCCCCTCCTCTCCTTCCTGGGTCACTTTATCAGTCCCATGTGTGGGGGTCAAGCTAGAAGTCAATTTATAGGTTTCCATGTACACAGTGTCCTTTGTCTTCTTCTCCTAACTTCCTGACCCCCACCCCCTCTTATGGACTGTCCCAAATAACCTATTAACCCTGCGCCTTACTACTTCCTAGGAATAACGAATTCCACATGATTAGCCAAGATGAGAGACAGTTTGCTGACAACGTCGTCACTTAGAGGGAGTACAGTGGCAGCATGAGTACAAATCACATCTATTGCTCTTCTGAAGTGCTTCTAACATGGATTACTTTGCTGTTATTGCAACAAATTATGCTGGCCTTCATAAAGTGACCAGAGTTAGTTAGAAAGTTGAGACAGCATAAATGTTTATTCTTACAGTAAACGTGTGTGTTATATTCTGCATTTATGATGGACCTGCTCATCTCCCTTGTTGAACACATCAGAGCCAGAATAAGCTATAACGCCATGAAGTTTTACTCTTAACCCTCCTAGCCCGATCTGCGTCAGAAATCATGGCGATACATTTCTATTCATAACTCCGGATTGCCTAAAGATAGAAGCCTACGTTTTTTTTCCCATTGTAGAGAACAGTTGTCCGAAAAGAATAACGTGTGGAATGTCTATTTCCGTAAAGGGAAAGCCTTCCAAATCTCGACTACAACAACACGAAAAAGAAAAGAAAATCGCACGTGTTGCATTTCGATTCATATCTCCGGAAATATTAAAGATAGAAGCCTACGGTTCTTTAAAAGTTGTAGGGGAGAATCTTATGCAATGAATAACATGTCGTTTATGTATTTCTGGAAAGTAGAAGCCTTCCATATCTGGACTGAAACCTCTTAGAGGCAATTCTGGGTCGAAAAGCGCAGCTGTTACATTTCTATTTATATCTCCGGAATTATTAATTATGGAAGCCCACGGTTTTTTCATGATGTAGGGGACATTCAGCTGCAAAGAATGACATGTCGTTTGTGTATTTCTGTAAAGTAGAAACCTTCCAAATCTCGACCACAAAAACACTGTTTTTCATGATGGCAAAGAAAAAACTATTCCTTTTTTCAGGGGTTCATCTAATCTGATCTGAATTTGAATCTGTTTAGATTTTTTGATTAAATGATCCATCACACTGATACAGGGATCCTAAATTGTCAATTTTGGTTGATATTGTAAAATTTTCAGAAGCAATAATGCAGAATACTTGTATATTATGTTACATGTTCCAAAAATACATTTTTTGTGTGGTTTTGAACCCCTGGTGATGTCCATATGTGACATAATCAGCCTTACCTATTGGAGAATACTTTGGCCTTCTCAATAAAAGCAACATACGTTTTTAGTATTCTCTTCACATATTGTTACTAATAAACTCATTAAGTCTTCTCAAACAATGTTAACTATTCATCCTTCTTTCAGTTATGGGGTTTCAGAGTCCAAAATGTAATGGACATCATACTAAAACAAAGGATAACCTCCTGAGAGGTCAAAAGGTCAAGGTTCTGACAGGCGGATTTTGGGTTCCCAAATGACCCAGTGGGCTTTGAGGGTTAAAAGGATTTTGATGTTGTATGTTCGTGTATAACAGAAAAGTAGTCTTCCGATTGCGTTGCTATTGTTTTGTGGAAGGTTTCGTTTCAAGGTTCAGGACATATTTATGCTTTTGTGGCAAAAAACATAGCTGCACTGGGCAAAGGGTAGTTAGTCACGCTGAATGTCGGCCTAGCAACCAACTATCCAGGATAAGACCATGCTGCCGGATCTAAAGTTTGCAAGTAATGCTAGCTAGTTACGGGACTGTTTTTAGAGGGACAATGAAATGGCACTGACTTTGACCATGGGCCTTAACACAGGTCACATAATAAAGAAAACGTTCAGCGTGTAAGGATTCCGGGTGAACAGAGCAATGGTCGGGATCCAAATGCGCAACATAAGTAAACACGTTCTGAACACTGAGCCAGTGTAGGTAAGTTTGGAGGTAAAAGAGTTATGTGGTAGTTTGAACTCGAATGGCCGAGCAGGGCAAAAATGTCCAGGAATGTAAAGGCGAGAATATATATATATATATAGAAAAAGGCTGGAAAGCCAAATGCTGCGATGTAACGCAGGAGCCAACAACTAAATACTTAGCAGTGAAAACTTGCTTAGTACTTCGTTTGAACGGACACTGGGTAATGGTAAACGGGAACCAAAATAGGGACAGTGATCAGGTGATGAGGGACAGGTGCGAGCAGTTGACTGGGTGCTTGATGACTGGGGTGTTTCGTGACAGTGATGAGCACTGTGCCCATAGGCCACCAGATGGGGTAGTAGGGCCCGAATAGAGCCAGGTCATGGTGGAACCCTGACACTGTGAAATCTAAAAAGATAGTTACGTTAGTAGCAGCCAATCAGGATTCCACAAATTGTTATGTCCCGCCCCTAAATTACAGACAGTGAGTTGTAGATGCTAGCAACATTTTTGAAGACGCGTCATTTTAGCAAGCCTCACAATATTGTGGTTGTGCAGAGACTATGTTAATATGTTTCTGTTAGCAGACCAAGTTTGATGCAAATTAGCGTCAAAGCGCACCCGTTACATTTTTATCATATCTCCAGACTGGTTTAAGATAGTAGCCTAGGGGTTTTCCACCTTGTAGGGGACAGTGTGCTGCAAAGACTGACGTTCGGGTATTTCTGTAAAGTACAAGCCTTCCAAATCTTGGCCACAAAAACACTTGTGGCACATTTAGGCCCAGAATCAAATCTAACCTTGAATTTGTTTTATACATTTTTTTCATAAAGTGTTTCACTATACTGATACAGGGACTCCAAATTTCTGTTGATATTTTTCAGTTTTAGAAAGAAATGATTCAGATTTTCTGTTTATTATGTTAGATTTTCATATAATAAACAACTTATAGTTGTAGCCCCTGGGGATATCCAAATGTGATGTAAAACAGCCTACCTGTTGTAGTATACTATGTGTTCCTCAATGTCAACATACGTTTTTATATTAATTCACACATTTTCACAAATATACTCATTGAGGCTTCTCAAACAATGTTATCTAGTCATCCTTTTTGTAGATAAAGGTTTTGAGAATCCAACATATGAAGGACATCATTGTACTATAAAGGATGACCTCGTGATGTCAAAAGGTCAAGATATTGCCAGATGGATTTTAAAGGCTGATATCTCGACGTGGCAACTTTTTTCCAAGAGTACATGACAGGTATTATAATGAGCATCTCATTTCCGATTGCGTTGTTATTGTTTTGTGGAAGATTTTGTTGCAAGATATAGGAACTATTCACGTTTTTGTTGCAAAAAACATTGCCAAACTGGCTGATGGGTAGCTAGCCACACTGAACACCGGTTGACAAGCAACTTTAGTTATTCAAACTTTCCAGAATGAGGCCATGCCAATGGCTGTCAGTTCTGTAGTGCTAGTTAGCTACAGTACTGTGTATGCAGTGACAATGAAATGGCAATGACTTCAGCCTTACATTTGACAAAGTAAGTTCCATGGTCTAAGTTATTTTGCTACCTTTTTGCCAGCTATTCAGTCTTTTTCATCTGTGTTAATTAACTGCCAGCACACAGGTGCGTAACCACCCTTTATAATTTCCTTAGAATTGTACCTTTTCCAGTATTCAGCAGTAATATCAAACTGTGGAATATTTTAGTAAAGATTAGATAGCACACCATGCCTGTGTGGGTAAACTTAGAGACAGCAAGGCTGGGGTGATAAAATGTTACTTAGTACATTCCAGGAGTAGGTCCATAAGTCAAGAGGTTAAGGCAAGGACACTGTATAGGAAGACATTTTTATTGTCTTCTAGCTTAACACCCACTGATACGGACAAAGAAGAAGAAGAGGAAAAGTAAACACAAGCTAGCAGAGGTGTCCTGGCAGATCTCCTTGCGCCAGGCTACCCCCTCAACTGTCTTCCTCATCTGCCTTCGAGGTCACCAGATGGCCCCACGGTCAGAGATGGGGTCGGCAAGACGGGACACGCCCACCCAGGAAGCACACTCAGCGATTTCTATACAATGACTGGGGTGGGGAGGGGGCTGTATAAAACTGTGTCCAGGTGAAAAAGGAATTGAGATCTTCTAGGCTGTATTGTGGGGAACGATCTCCAGATATATCTGTAATAAAGGCATTTACTTTGGAAACAGTTGACCGTGTGGACATTCTCTGATTCGGACTCGGGGGAAGTAGTTTGAATTCTACAACTTGGGGGCTCGTCTGGGATCTAAATCCTAGAAGTGGCGTATCCAACCTTGTTTTGACGTAAATAAGGACCCTGCGGAGTGGCGCCTCCGTAGGGATCGCTGGGTTAGACGCCCGGAGAATTGAGGAACTTCGAACTATAAATCCTAGAAGTGGCGCATCTTATCTTGTTTTGACGAAAATAAGGACTCTGCGGATTGGCGTCTCCGTAGGGATCGCTGGGTTAGAGGCCCGGATAATTGAGGACCTCCAAACTATTTATTGTGGTGAAATACCAGGAGAGTAAAAAACTCCAAACTAAATGGTAAAAAACCAGGAGAACTAAAAAACTCCAAACCAATGAGGTGAAAGGCCGGAGGGTGAAATCTCCAAACTAAGTGGGTTAAAGTCCTGGTTGGCGGCAGCCTCCGAAATAACTGTGTCTAATATTTGTAATGGTATTTGTGGTAACTGTGCAGTGAATTGAAGGATGAAATGGGAAAGGTTAAAACAGGTAGGGGAGGATTACGATGAGGGTGGGGACCCCTGATTAGGTTAGGATAGGCCCAATATAACAGGGAATTAGTTTCCAACTGTACATAAACACACACCCCACACATATGGACATAGAGGAGGAAATAGGTGGGTTATGGTCTAGACAGGTGAAATAGTTTTCATCATACACACACACACGAACACATAGGTTAGTTAGGGATAATTGGTATAACACAAATTTGTATAACAGGCATAAACTGTAATCTGAATATCAGAAAGTGGAGCTAAATATTAAAAGGCATAAATTGTTGGCAGTAATCCCAGGAGAGGGAAGTAATAAAGCTACTCTTAGCAGAAGGAAAGGGCCTACTAGATAGCATAGTTAAAGTAAGAGAAATGTTGCATAGAAATTAAGGTCTGTAAAAACGATTCCCTTATTAAAAACAGGTTAACAGAGTAAACATTTTTTTCTAAATTGCACTATTGGAATGGTATTCCAATTAGAGTACTCGTGTATACAACATTTTTGGACAATTGAGCAGATCAAAATTATGAAACACGACGTTGTTAAATGTATTGCTTGTGTTTGTACGTCTTGTTAAGTATGACATATTAAAATTGACATGATAATGGGGGGCTTTGTCCGGTTTTCCTGATCCTGTCAGCTTGGGTCCTTTTTCCAGTCAGGTTGAGCGTGCGCTCCAGGGGTTACTACTCTGGATCTCCATTCCTCCCTCGTGAGCTAGGCTCATGGGGTTGAGACGGAGGAGCCTGGCTGGAGTGAGACTAGAGCATGATTGGGTAAGGCTCCCGGACCTAAATTGTGATTTAAGGGTGTGAACGCAATACGCCTTTAGGGACGTGCATGTATGCACATTTTCAGTAGGTTAGTGGTACACTATTGACTAGGATTAAGATCATTTCTTGGGCACATTTTTTTTTGGGACGTGTGACAACACGCAGGGGTACACAAAAATATACAGGTTTGTTTGGGGTGACGTTCTCTTTGTGTTTCGTCTCTGTCATGTTTTGTTTTTGTCTGTCCGAGTGTGTGCGTTAGTAGGGCTGTTAATTTGAGTGTGTTGAAATGGGAACACTTGTGGTTTGGTGAGTTTTTGTTGCTGTTGGATAACAGATGCACGGCCAATCTAACGGGTTGATGGGGAATGAACGAGACTGCGGGAGTTTGATGAAGGTATTATGGCAAGTTGATTGGAAGGTTTCCGGTATGTGGTTAATAATGGCTGATAAATTAATGGCTAGGTGATGGTTGTGTTGTATGGTATATCATATCGTTAGATTGTTTGGAATGTGGCGTAATGTTCTGGGAGTGCTTTGAAAGGTTTTAGGAGGTGTTGGATTGTGTAGTGAGATGGATTTTGTGGTCGGCGGCCATGCATGCTGTTGTCTGGATGAGGTGAGTTGTTGACACTGTGGTTGGAATGAAAGTTTAATTGTTTCTGGCAATAGCTAAAATAGGTTAATGGAGATACGCGCGCACCGATTGTTGTTAAATGTTGTGTTGGTCAGTAATTGGTTTTGGTTTCCCTGTGCACAAGGGATTGTAGAATATTTTAGTTAAGATTAGATGTGTGGTGTGCTGTTAGAAACAAACCTTGCCGGTGGGGGTAAACTTAGAGAGAAGGATGGGGTAAAAATGTTAATTAGTACATTCCAGGAGTAGGACCATACGGCAAGAGATCCAGGGGAATAGGGGGACTTGGTTTATTGTCTGTTGGCTTATCACACTGACCCTGATGCGGACAGGGAACACAGGAGGGGAAGTGTAAACACAATTTAGGTGATATCTCCGGGCAGATCTCCTGGCGCCAGCCCCCCCCTTCAACTGTCTTCTTCGTCTGCCTCCGAGGTCACCAGATGGCCCCACGATCAGAGATGGGGTCTGCAAGAAAGGGACACCCCCACCCAGGAAGCACACTCAACAGATTCTATCCAATGACTGAGGGCTGGGAGGGGCTGTACTTAAGATGTGGCCAGGTGAAAGTAATTCAGATCTTGTCTACTGTACGGTGGAGAATGATCTCCGGATAATTATCTGCTAATAAAGGTGTTTATTTTTGGAAGACTTTGAGCGTGTGGACATTCTCTGATTCGGACTCGGGGGGAAGCAGTTTTGACTCTACAACTTGGGGCGCTCGTCCGGGGTCAGAGAGTGTTCACGCCAATTGACCGAACCAGAGCCTGCAGACATCCCGAACGATTTTCAGCCGGCTAACTTACAAAGGTAGGCAGACCCTGTTTTAATACGAATCTGTGTATTGGCGATAGACCCATTTTGAAAATCGTTTGTGGACAGTACGGAGAGTGTAAAATATGTTCCCAAACTAAAGGCCCGGTTTAGCGTCTCCGAACTAAAATAGGTGTTGCTAGGTTAAATCCCCCGACGGAAGCGGCATCTCCGATCGAAAATAGAGGTTGGAGGCCTGAGATTTTAAGATATCCCAAATTCCATATCCTAGAAGTGGCATATCCCGCCTTGTTTTGATAAAAAATAAGGACCCTTGCGGAGCGGCGTCCTTATAAGGGATTGCTGGGTTTGAGGCCCGGAGAGTTGAGGACCTCCTAATCCCTAAATAGAGCTTGGAGGCTGGATTTTTTAAATAATCCGAAGTACCGAAAGCGAGGCTGTGCCCCCGCGGAGAATCGTCACCTTAGAGAAAAAAAAAAACGCGAACCTGTTTTCAAGGGTGATTGGTGTGTGTTAAGGTCCCTTGCTTTTGTTATTTGCTGTTGTTGGTTGTATGTTGTGTTCGTGTTGCGGTTACTGGTTGTATGCAAGTACTGTAGGAACCGTAGGTGAACAGAGAGGGTGTGGGTTGTGTGAGGTGTGTGGAAAATGGAGCCGGGAAACGTAGAATGGAAGCCATGGGCTGAACAGATTGAGTTGGTGATGGGTGTGATGAGGAGTGAATGGAAGGGTGAGAATGTGGAGAAAGAAATTAAGTTAGGTATGGATATTGTAGAATTCAAACTACTTCCCCCGAGTCCTGAATCAGAGAATGTCCACACGGTCAACTATTTCCAAAGTAAACGCCTTTATTATAGATATATCTGGAGATCGTTCCCCAAAATACAGCTAGGAAGATCTGAAGTCCGTTCACATCAGACACATTTTATGTAGCCTAATCCCCCATCAGTCATTGTATCGAAATTGATGAGCGCGCTTCCTAGGTGGGCGTGTTCCGTCCTGCAGCCCCCATCTCCATCCATGGGGCCCTCTGCTGGCCTTGGAGGCCGACGAAGAAGACAGTTGAGGGGGTAGGCTGGCGCCAGTAGATCTGACCATGGCTAGCTCGTTTCCATCCTCCTCCTTTTCTGCATCTGTGGGTCCAGCTAAAAAAGGCCATAAACCTGTCTTCCTATACATGCTATGTCCTTGCCTCTAATCTCTTGATTTATAGTCCTACCTCTGGAATGTACTTATTAACATTTACGACCTCCAGCTGGCTAATTTCAGAGTATACGCCCTACTGGCACAGTTTGCTTCTAGTAGCACACACACATCTAATATCTAATCTTAACTAAAATAATCCACAATATGTTAAAGAAAGTAGTGGAGGATCATGACCCAGCAGGGGTGAAACCAGTGGCATCATTGGAATTTTTGATGTGGAACCAGACAGTATTGTGGGGTAGGAAAATTGACGAATTGGACCTAGAGGTTAAAACAATGTCATATTTGGCACGGGGAAAGGCTAGGAAGGAAGTTGAAACGATGAAAGAGACCCCAAAAAAATTGGTCCAATTGGGCTCATTGTGTGCAAAGGTACGTATGAAGAGTAAGAGGGTCTCCCAAACGGTTGTCCTGGAGGAGAGCCCCACGGCCAGTGCACCACCCCCCTATCTTTCTTCAAAGGGTGAGGGTGTGAAGGATAGTGAAAGAATGTATCCTGTGTTACATGTAGAGGGGGGAGTCTTTAGGACAGAGTATGCAGCACAGGCCGGGGAGGCTCAGAGGGCCGAAAGGAGCCCAGTAAAAAAGGAAGAAGTGGGGGTGCCACTTCCATTTCAGGCGAGGCGGGAACGGTCCCAGTTAGACACAGGTCCCATAGCAGCGGGGGGTAGGGGCAGAGCACGGCGCAGAGCGGTTAGGGTGACAGGGAATCTTCAGGGGGTTATGGTGGACTCTGACAATGACCAAAGCAGGGATGACTCAGAGAAAATATGGGAGGTGACGGAGACATGAGTTTAGCCAGGGATCTGACGATGACAATGCAGCCCAAGACGAGACCTTCCCCGCCCTAGCACACAAATTGGTGACTGCAGTACAGAACTCTGTAGAGAGGCGCAGAAAGGAGATAACACCCGTTATCACTAGAGCGCGCGCAAAGCAAGAACCCGTGGGGTCAAAGGGGGCAATGCAAATGCCCCTGATACAGGGGCCTGGGGGGGTTCGATACAAACCATGTCAGTTTGGGGATGTCCAGGGGATTGTAGATAAAATGCCCCCAGTGAGGGAGGGGGGAGGTCTGTGGTTGGCATGTTAAGATAAGCTAACGGCGGGCCAGGAACTGGCAGTGGGGGATTGGAGGGCTGTGGCCGCTAGGACAATGTCTCAGCATGAATTGGCAGACATAGAAAAAGTGTCAGGTATAGAGAAACAAGCTGACACTGTGCTATTTGTTACAATAGTGGGGGAACTGGCAGTAGCTATGAGAGAGTTTCCACTGCCTAACCAAGCGGCGGCACCTAAAATTAAGTGGAAGGGGGGGCTAACCCCGTGGGAATTCATAGCACAGGCTAAGGAGACCTGGACTAGACACACGGGTTTTCATCCAGGTAATGAGGGACCACAGAGAGAATGGTTCCGAAGGGCTATTTTAGACGGGGTCCCAGACAGAGTTAAGGACGCAGTGACGGCTAATCCTGACCTGCCAGGGGCAGACTCTACAGCAGGGGTTGGCAAACTACGGCCCGCGAGGCTGTCCCATCCGGCCCACGGAATGTAATAAAATTATTTTGGGGGGAATTAAAAAACCAACTCACCAGCCCATTCTTATACATCTGAGTGAGAACTTTAACTATTTAGACCTTATATGGGATCTACTGTACATATGTAATGTATGTTTTAACTTTTGCCCTTTTCTGGCCTCCAAATCAATTATGATTAACAAATTACAAAAACAAATGTGGCCCTCCATTTCATTTCAAAATCCTGATGTGGCCCCCGAGCCTAAATATTTGCCCACCCCTGCTCTACAGTGTGGGAGCGTCATGTGGTGCACCCTTTGCAAAGGGCTATAGATGAGAAAGCAAATGCAGATGCAGAGTTGGAAACCTTACAGGCACAGTTACTTAGATTACAGCTCGGTAAGGCTAGACTAGAGGCCACTGAGAAACAGAAAACAGAACCAGCCAAACAATTGGTAATGTCCCCTCCCCCACCTGCTCCACCGGGACCTGAGGTCCCACCAGCATGGGATCAACCATATTTTGATAGGGGGTGGCCTTATGAGTCTCGAGGGGGGTTCAGGGGCGGTCGAGGGGGCTATGGGGGAAGGGGTGCCCAGGGCCCACCAGGCAGCGGGGCATGTTTTTCTTGTGGCCAAACAGGACACTGGGCCAGAAAGTGCCCGCACCTGCCCCCAAGAAGAGGTCGGGGTGGCCCACCAAGGGGAGGCTACCACCAACCCCCGCCGAACCATCCTCAAGGCCGAACAACTACGCTCCCAACCCAGCCGGCGCACCGGGGAGACAGGACCACATGTCAGAGGAGCCATGGAATTGGGCTGACGAACACCCGGCCAACCAGCAATGACACACCCCAGGGGAACCCCCGAGAGGCCAGGCAGACCCCTCATTGACTCTGACAGTTAATCACAAACCTCTACCCTTCCTAGTAGGCACGGGAGCAACCTATTCCACCCTCAACCAGCCGGTAAGCTCCGGCCTGCTCTCCAACCGAACTGTCAGCCTGGTCGGGTTCTCTGGGGTAAGTCAGGATCTGCCGTTCACTAAACCCCTCCCGGTGGCGCTCGGACACCAAACTCTGTTACACCCTTTTGTTGTGTCATCTCAAGTCCCTGTCAACCTTCTAGGCCGCGACCTCCTGATCAAATTGGGGGCTACCATAATCTGCACGGCGGACGGGTTCCTGGTCATGTTACCGGACGGTACGCGACATCCCTGTGGCTGCGGATGGACCACCCTGACGCGTCCGCATTGTTAAACGATTTGCCCATAGCTCGGTGGGCTACGGGGCCTACGGACATAGGCCTCGCAAAGGTACTCCAGACGGTATGCAACTTCCCTGTGGCGATGCCCTAAGGGGAGGAGGACAGTGGTTGCTCACTTAGAACGAACCAGGCGTGGCAGATATCTACTGGGGCCAGCTGGTTCCCGAGCAGCCTGGTGATGAGGGGGTAATGAGACTGTTCAGCAGATTGAAGCGGTGGATCCAGGCCCTCGAACCCTATGTGCCCCTGATCGACCCTCCCCATGTAACCCTTTTCTATGACCGTTTAGAAGACAAGTGTTATAGAGACGAGTTTTCATATTTGCAACAAGGCCATCAGTGGAAAATTATTTCTGATTTGTTGTGGGTAGGTCCCGAGGGGGTGGCGGCGGGGGTGTATTAAAGCAATTTTCTTATACCTAAACGATACCTATTATACCTATTTTTCGCTCTCGGCAGAAACGCCAAACCACTGATTGTCCCACAACCATGGCCTTTGTAACGGGAAAGATATAGTAGAGCTGCAAGGTGTGGAATTCGTTATTCCTAAGAAGTAGTAAGGAGGGTGTAGGAACTAAAGTTTCCCCCCGGGTTGCAAATCAGAGAATGTCCACGCCGTTCAAGTCTTCCCAAATCATACACCTTTATTACGAATGCGCACCCGGAGATCTGTCTCGCCGGACATGTAGATCTAAAGTCCGTTCACATCGGACCCCTTTAAATAGCCCCCCTTTCCACACAATGCACATACAATTCGCTAGGCGCACCCACAATTGCGCGTGTTTTCCGAGTGTCCGTCTCGTGGGCAGCCCCCAGCCCTGGGGTGAACCATCTGGTGACCTCTTCCAAGGGAGATGAGAATGGTGTTGTTGTGTCCGGCGCCAGGAAGTCTGCCGGACCCTTCTGGCCAGTCCCCCTCCTCTCCTTTTCCTGGGTCACTTGATCAGTCCCATGTGTGGTGGTCAGCCTAAAA
>JACXGK010013153.1:0-13322 GCA_016801125.1 Novumbra hubbsi
GGGGGGGGGGGGGGGGGGGGGGGTTCTATGGTAACCGTCTGCTGCCAGCAGCTACTATCTGTCTATCTAGGGATGTGAGGCAAGAGGCAGGGGTGAAAATGGGTTCCAGGCAAGGGGGTGGAGGGGACATCGAAGGGGGGGTGGGGGGTCGTTATGTTTGGCACGTTTGGCTTGTGCCAAAATAGGAAAATGCTACTCACACTCAGGAAACGTGGGGTCACGGTAGAGTGGGTCCGTGAAGGTGAGGTCAGGACATTACTGACGTGATTGGTTTATTTATGAGGAAAAATAATATGACGAATGAATAGATTACCAACTGATGGATCCTTCAGTGGAATAACTGGACAGGGAAAATTAACCTCGGTCACTTATTAGGTTGCTATACCTAGACAACAATACCTACGGTGAGTCCTCTTGGTTACATACAAAACCACAACCGATTTCTTCTGTGATATCAAGGTCTAGCACTGAGTTTGCCAGTCAGCCACAAACAGCCACAGTCATACAGTCGTACAGTCAGCAGCAGAGAGCCACAGTCAGCCACAGTCAGTAACAGTCAACCACAGTCACATTCTCAAACACCCATTAAAGCTACTAAAGGAAGCATTTATTATTTTAAAACATTTGAGATATTTTTCAGCTCTAATATAAACAGTTTGTTAGCTAAATAAAAAATTGCTCATGCTGAATTATGTTTTGATGCGGGTGGGAGAACATCGTATCACCCCCCCCCACACACACACACAAACACACCTCCCTAATCACTCATTAGTTTTCTTACTGACTAGGCCACTGCACTGTTAGAGTCAACTTTAAGAGATTTGGCTGACCGGCAGATGAATTGGCCAACCATTCTTTCTGAAAATGAGGAACAGTTTATCGGCTGCATGGTCTAAGGGTCAAGAGTTGCCCATCAGTAAAACACTGATCAACAGACTCATAGATATGTGAGTGCATTTTACTTTCACTATTTATTCATGGGAGACCATCAAGGAATACTGTGTGGATGTCTAAATGGAAACAATACTGTTATGTGGTCATGCTGGTGGTTTTCTATGATCCCAAGTGGCAGCAGGCCTCGTGAATCATTTATGAGCAATTCATTGAACAGGCATAGGTGATGGTGAGAGAATACTGTAACTTTAATGTGTCTGGTTTCAGTGAAGAATAAAGTGAGAAATCTTATTATTTTTGAAAAAAACATCACAATTTTTTATTTGATTCACACATTTTAAAAGAGTTGGGACAAGAGCATGTTTACCACTGTGTTGCATCACCTCTTGCTTTTAACAACACTGTAAGCGTTTTGGGAACTGAGAAGACCACTTGCTATAGTTTTAAAAGTGAAATGTATTCCCATTCTTGCTTGATATAGGATTTTAACTGCATACCATTTCAGGGTCTACTTTATCACTAGTTGTTTCATGATGCGCCAAATGTTTCCATAATGTGACAGGTCTGGATTGCAGACAGCCCAGTTTAGCACCCGGACACTTTTACAACAGAGCACTACTGTTGTAATACGTTTGGCATTGTCTTGCTGAAACAAGCAAGGCCTTCCCTGAAATAGACTTTGTCTGGATGGCAGTATATGTTCCTCCAAAACCTGTTTATATTGTTCAGGATTTATGGTGCCTTCACAGATATGCAAGTCACCCATGCCATGTGCAATAATGCACCCCCATACCATCACAGATGCAGACTTTTTTACTGTGCACTGATAACAAGCCAGATGGTCCCTCTCCTCTTAAGCCCAGTCTTGTTGCCCCAGCATTTTTTAAATGTGTTGCTAGCATCATATTCAAAGTGGGTATATTTTTAAAGAAACTATATTTCTCTGTTTCTCCATTTAATATGTTTTTTCTACTATTTTTTATTTAATATAAAGTTTAAATGATTTGCTTATCATTGCATTTGCTATTTTGTTTTACATTTTACAAAGCGTCCCAACTTTTTGTAACAGGGCTATTACATGACACTGGTTGGTTTGACACAGGACTGTTACAGTATATTAGACTGGTTGGTATTACACAGGCTTGTTATTTTAGACTTGTTCATTTTAAGCAGGACTGTTACAATATTGTAGGGACCCGCACAGGCAGCTGGGGGTTAGACGGTTACCTCAAACAGCTGTCTGCCAATCCCCAGGATGCCTGGTAGGTGCAGAGGCTGTGCATCCTGGTGATTGGCAGAGGGGCTTGGTGGGGGGTTGGCCAGGGGAATAGTTGGGGTGATAAGACCAGGTTGGGTTTGGTGCTTTTTCTTTTTTCGCCCGGGGTTTTGATGTTAGCAGGTTAACGTTTAACGTGTTGGTTGTGTTTTGTTTGGTGTGGGCTACGGCCAGACAGTAGCCGGTGTTAGGTGAGAATAAACCGTTGGCTGTACTTCATCCCCTGTCTGGACAATTGATCCTTTCCGATTAGCCAGGTCATTACAATATATTAGACTGGTTGGTTTTACACAGGACTGTTGTTTTAGACTTGTTGGTTTTACACAGGACTGTAATTTAATTGCTTTAATATAAGACTAATACATTACACATGTTTGCTTTTATATAGGACTAAAAAGTTACACATGGTTTCTTTTCTATAGAACTACTATTTTACACTGGTTGGTTTAATGTAGGACTGTTATATTACACTAGTTGGTTGTATATAGGACTTTGATATTACACTGGTTGGTTTTAAATATAACTATTACATTACACTGTTTGCTTTTATATAAGACTCCTATATAACATTGGTTGGTTTCAAATAGGACTGTTTTATTTGACTGCAGCACGTGAGAAATTGAGCGTGCTAGAGTAGCTACATTAGTGAGTTTATTAGTCTTTGTCTGCGGGAGGTAGCAGTGCTGAGCTATTTCTGGTCCACACAGGCTCTACACACACTCACTCAGTCACTCACATGCTCTATATCACACACACTCACTCAGTCACTCACATGCTCTATATCACACACACTCACTCAGTCACTCACATGCTCTATATCACACACACACAACTCAGTTCCTGTCTTCTGATTATATGTAGCGAATATAGCTGTGTCTCATAACAAGGCTGATCCTGTGAGTAAATGGATGACCAACAACACTGTGCTAATGAATGAATGAATACCTCTTCTGAACCCTCTCCCCCTGCCCCCCCCCCCCCCATATCAGAGCTTTGGTATTTTCACCTGCAACACGAAGATGCAACGATCTGAGGACCGTGTCATTCTGTTTGGACGTGCACATCCCATGGGAACGACGCTAGCAGTCTAGTGTTGGTGCGGGATTTTACGTGCAAGACATGAGCGCGCCGCTAAATGAATTGCCTCACTGAGGACATGAACACACTCTGAGTCTGAGTCAGCGGGGATGAGGTTCATATGTTCCATTTCAACGCGGTCCGATAAAATCGGTGGGGTGCTCTTTGTATTACCCCTGCTAGACTGTGTGAGTGTGACAGTGCCGGGCATATGGGAGGAAATACAGTAATGGCTTCGACACGAACTGAGTGGTTTCGCTCCGTCTGTGTAGGGGGTGGAGTGAGAGAGCTGCTGTGGTTGCATGGCAGCCACCATCTTCCAGCCGGTGCCACGGTGGGCTGATGATTACAGAGTGGCCCGCTTGTCAGAGAACGGTGGGGGATCCTGGGGACGCTGGAGCTGATTCACCATTTCTCAGACGCTACCGCTGTCCTCAGCCACGCAAAACCCAATTCATCACTGATACTTTCCTCGCAGCACTGGTCTACTTAGAATTGTACTATGCTCATACACTACTGGCGTTCTGAAGTGGTTGGGATCTACTACGCTACTACACTGCTCTGACACTGCTTCTACTACGGCTAAGCCTACTATTACTACTACTGCGTCTACCATAATGCAATCCTTGCTACCACTGCAATGCTACAGCCTTTAGAATACATTACTACTATTACAATGCTACATTTGTTTGTATTTCTGTAAATTTCGCCTCCTCCGCCCGCCTGGTACCGGTGAAACCCCCGCCACTGGTTCCTTAGCCCTGCCCTTTTCCATCGTCCCTTTCTCCAAAGCCCCTCCTTTTGTCAATTCCTGTGTCATTATATTGCCATACATCTATATCCTTTTTTTCCTCTGCTCTGCCTTCGACTCCGCTCCACTCTCTGGCCTCCCTCTTATGCTCCTTCATCCCTTCTCCCCATATCTTTGTCACCCTCCTGCTCTCCTTCGAGCGTTAGCCCTCAGAAAAAAGGGAAATAACCCAAAAAAACACGCAGGCAGCCAGTAACCACGGCAACGGCGTGGCCCGTCAATGCGTCGTCCTGATGGTGTTGTATCACTTCAATAAAATCCCCTTTAACTCCATCGCCGCCCCACACACCCATTCCCCGTTTTTGTTTACATTCTTCCTCTGTCAGAAGGTCCCCAATTCTTTACACAATCCTTAACCAAGCTAACCTGACTAAGTAAAAAGGGAGATAACCAACACTCCCTCTTCTGTTACCCTTTGATCGTTAATCTCCATCATTACCAACGGAAACGGATCCTTCACCACATATTTGCCTTCGTTCTCAGAATGTCGTTGTTCCCAGTGTTTAACACCGTTTCGGCAGCAAATATTCTCTCCATGTATAAGATAAGCTGCAAATGTTGTCCACCAACAGGAGCACCATAACAGCAAGCAAAACCCCGACTGTGTACATTTACTTAGGGATTAAAGGTGGATTTGATTGTCTATTCAATCTGCAGTGTTACAGTTGGATTGTGACGATGAAAGATATCGGACAATATGGGTCCTTCCCTTGTGTCAGCTCCACATGATAGAGGATGCTTTTGAAATTGGATCTCAACCTCACTGGTTTGTGGAACTGTGGATTCAGAGCGCCAGAGTGTGTCACAGCCTTTTGATAGAGTTGAGCAGTCTGACTGACTGAACGCTCGGTCGCGGCGTAAGTCTCGTCTATTTTTATCTCTCCATATATTTCTCTCCTTATCTTTTGTCAATTCAATTTTCTCATTCTCTACACATCCCTCTCTATTCCACCTTGCCTCCACTTCTCCCATGTCTTTCCTCTCTCTCCCTTCAGTCGTCCCAGTGCCCTACAATCCCTCTTCAGCACCCCGGGCTGGCTTGGCTGTGTTTAAACCTCCGTGAAACACACAGTAAGGCGATTAAGTAAAAATAGATTTTCTGTTTTTTTTTCTTTTTCTTTCTTTGTTCATTTTCATACTTGCCTTCACTTCCTCCGCATTTCAGGAAGCCACTTTCCAATCTCCCGGCCGTCAGACCCAGCCAGCAAGGGGCCCGGCGTTCAGCCGAGATTACCCAAGTGTGATGTGTGGTGTGAGATGACTGAGCACGGAGATGGCTTGGATTACTGATGAGTTTGTGTCGGTCTGTGTGTGTACATATGCCTGCCTGCTGGGATGGACGATGGCTTCACAATGAAGGCTGTAATTACGTGTGCATTTGCTGATATCATATTATCAGCCTTCAAATACTGTCAGCAGTAAACCTTTGATTGGTACCATCGAGAGAAGAAACATACTTCCATCTGGCTGGGAGCATCATCAAAGCCAACGCGCGAGAATTGGACTGCTAGCACCCCGTACATAGGTTGATAAATAAATAACGAGAGACCTGGGGAGCATGAACAGTATCTTAAGTGGAACTAAAGAGCTGCTTGTGTTCAATTAACCAGACGGAAATGCAGTTGAAACCCGTACAGGGATGAGGAAAAGAGCTGCACAGCAAGAGAGTGACAGAAACAAACACACACACACACTGGATCAGGTCCTCCCAGGGATATTCCTGATTGATCTTCCTTGTTGTTTAGTTGATCTATAGAGCTGTAAATATTGAAGCTGTTCTAGAAGAGACTGGCAGTGCCAGTCACCGTCAGAGCGACAGCTCCAAAACCTCAATGGGGAACAGTGAGTCCTTACTATCTTTACACAGACCAATGTAAAACACTGGGTTACTTCAGAGTGATGCAATTGACTGTAGGCTCACATTTTTGCCCTAGTCTCTGATGACTAATGAGTACATGTTAGCATCGCAGGAAACACTGTAAAGGGTGGTTGACCCTATGGTCTATTTCTGCTGGATTTGGCCATAGGCAAACTTAGACTCAAGGAGACAGTCTGAAGAGTTACCGTTACCTGCACAGCATATTAATGCGCCACTGAAAAAATATACATCAAATTCCGAAAAATGGTATCCAAAAAGATATAGGCAGTCGTGAATAAATAGAGACCAGGGCTCACACACACTGGGGACCACTAGCACATACACAGCCCATACTTTATGAGCCATTTTTAACCAGGCACTATTTCAGATGGCTAAACTCTGGCGTTTTTATGACACTCCCCCGCTTAAATCAATTACTGGGAGGCAAAGGCATGCGAGCATCAGCGATAATAACCCAGGGGACCAGGCAGTGAGAGTGCTGATTAATGCAAACCACACTGATTGGTTCACAAATGCGCCTAGACCGTGACTCACTAACTCACTAGACCGCAAACTGTATGACATCAACTACAAAATAAAGGTAAAATGTTTACTGCTAATTTCATTCACTATATTTGGGCTACGGCGGGATTTCAGGTGTGTGCGTGTTCAGGTCACAGAATTCCTTTAGAATGACCTGTTGGTTCATCGTGGTTATCAGTTTGACTCCTGTCAATGCATGTTGCTATTAGTCCATTTCTTCCTTTAGACCTACCCAGTTATTTAGATAGAATAAATACAGCTGCCTAGTTTCCCGTTTTTAAGGCAGGTCTAATTCCTCCATTGACTTTCCCCCTGATAGTATGGGTGAATTCATGCTATTGACAAATGATTCTCTCTAACTCTCCATTGTCAGGGTCTGTTTTATTGTGGCTCTGCTGGTGACCCTGGTGTCTCTGGACCATTTTACCAAAGCATTCATGAAGCATCGTTGTTACAGTATCTTTCTAAATCAGCCTGTTGAGTGTCACGCACTTGTCTTGTCCCTTAATTAGTGATTTGTACCAAAGCTAATAAATGTTTTAACATTGACCACGGGTCCCTTGGCAATTTGATTGAGAACAAAGGGACCCCTGTAGTAATTTAACGTTAAAACTGTTTTTATAATACATTCAAATTGCTCTTTACATTGTCCTATATAAATACATGGAATGAAACTCTTTTGTCTTGATAGTCTGTTTTGTAAGAAAAAAAGACAAAGCTGTTCTGATCTGAGGATAAAAAGGCAAAAAACAAACAATGCTCACTTGCTGCTTAGACATGCCTTTCTCAAATGTTTTTTGTACCAGGACTGTAAAATTATAAGTGTCTTCCTTTGGTAGGCAAGCATTTAGCAAGCAGAAATGTTAGCTATCGTTATCTGGGGAATTTAGGATTATTCAGCTAGTAACGACAATTTAGGTGGGGATGTCGAGTTCATTTGGTGCAAAAGCAAAGCGCAGAGTTAATTAGTAGCACTGACAAGTTAACATAAATGAGCGCCTTAGCAAACGGCATTGGCTAACATAAGCTAGCTAGCTGACAAAATGTAAGCCGGCCCAAATCAACATTGCCAAATGTTATCTTTATGTTGAGCTGTGGGTAAATTCAAAATCTTCCTCACATGTAAGCACACAAGGAAGTAAATTTTTAACATAAGTAGCAGCATTATCAGAAGTTAACAGTGAATTTCATACATTTAATTTAGCCAACCGGTCTGCGTTGCTTTTGTTACAGTTCAGTCAATGTTAACTTGCTCCTCATGCTCCGGTCTCCAGGGAATAACTAATTTGCCACCTCAATGATATCTACCTTATGATAACCCTTATGGTTAACTTAGTAATTCTGCATTTACTGAGTGTGACCCTCACAAAGAAGCAGCCACTGATGATGGGAGCCAACCCAAAAGACTGACGGATAAACTAGACTAAAGCAGTATGTGGTAGAAAGTACTATTTAGTGATATGTGTGTTTCATATTGTAGGACTGGGGTAGTGTTTTTGAGGTTATTATTTTATAATTTTTCAAAGTTTTGCTAATCTAGAGCACCTTATTTCCTAATTTTGCATTAAAGTTCATTGAAGTTGAGTCCTAAGATTAAAACCTAGTGGTGAACACATCATACAAGAGAATGGAAAAACCAAGGCTAATCAACATACTTGCTGCTGAGATGACTAGAAATGCATAGGTTAGCAAATGATTTGGGTACATTTTGTGTTATTCCCTTTATCATTGGTGGTCTAATGCTAATTTGGTTGGTTTACACATGGAATTAATATACATACCCTAGGACATGATTTATTGCATATAGAACTAGACTTCAGTCAGAAGTGGCCAACCACTTTCAAGGGTATAGTGATAGAGCAGGGGTCTCAAACCGGTTCCACGGAGGGCCGAGTGTCTGCAGGTTTTCACTCTCACCTTGTACTTGATTGATTAATTATGTCACTGATTGGTTAGGTCTACCCTCATCTGGTTATTTAGGTATGAACCTGGAACCAATTTACAGGAAAAAACTAAAACCTGCAGACACTCGGCCCTCCGTGAAACCGGTTTGAGACCCCTGTGATAGAGGAAAGCCATGGACTTACACACACCACAGAACTCTTGGAATGAGAATGGTGTGAGTAGAATAAGGTTTTATCTGGCCATTCTTCTTCTTTTTTTTTTTTGCAGGTGAACAATATGCATTTTGGTAGCAATGTAATGTTGTGACAACCAACTTTAGAATGCAAATGTCAACTTGACATTGATTTACTGATCAGCATACTGGGACAGTGACACACATGCTATCTTGTTGCTGCTACATCTGCTACCACCAGCTGCGCTAGGTCGTAAGAAGTGAGGATAGATGTCAAGCAGTAGATCGGCTCATGAAATTTCTAAAGGTGGCAGGAAATTTGTCTAAAACGTGTGTACACCAGAAATGGCTCAAGTTTAATACACCTGTCTCTATCTCAAACTCCCATGCATAGTGTGAAGTGATCTGATGTTCTTTTATCAGAAGTTAGTCACTAAAAGCTCCTACCGATATCTCTTGTGTTTTAGGTTGGAACCAGCGTGCTGCAGCATCTAGATAGCGTCACCCAAAGCAGTCAGCCCTACCTTCTTGCCTTGGAATCCACAAAGTGATCTTCTCGGTTGATGTGATGCATGATATGTTAGAGGGTGTAAGGTGAAGTTATTATTTCTTTATCTAAAGGAAAAACATCAGTAGAATTTAAGAATACAAACATTTTATTATGGATTCTTGTATAAGAACAATAAACAAATGACTGAATTTATCAAGGATCCAATGATTTGGGACTGCCATTCAGTCAATAGTATTTGGTATTGCCCCCTTTGGCTGAAATATCCTCAATAAGACGCTTCCTATAACTGTCTACCAGTCTGACATTGACTGGGAGCCAGTTTTTCCTACTTTTCTATGCAGAATTTTAGCTGTGGGATGTTTGAGGGGTTTCTTGCACGCACAGTCTATTTTAAATAATCCCACGGCATCTCAATAAGATTAATATCCGGGCTATCCTTTTTTGTGTTTTGAGACATACTTCAATGGATTTACTGGAATTTTTTGAGTCATTGTCATGTTGAATATTCCACATCCCCTTCACCTTAAATTTTCAGACAGATGGTCTCACATTTTCCTCAAGCCCCCTCTGATGCAATGACGCATTTGTAGTGGATTCTGTGATAGTGAGCTGGCCAGGCCCTGCTGCAGCAAAGCAGCCCCAAACTATGACATTTCCCCCCCGGCTTTACAGTTGGTATGATGTTCTTGTGCTCAAATGCTGTCTTTGGTTTGTGCCATACATCTTTTGTTACTGTGCCCAAACCATTCTACTTTTGATTAATTTGTTCAAAGCACATTGTTCTTGTCCTGGTCTTTGTCTATGTGTTTTCTGGCAAACCTTTTGTCTTTTATGGTAGGTGCATGTACTTTGACATTAACTCTACAGCTACCTGTTCAGCCATGGCCAAAAGCTTTGAGAATTAACACTCCCACCTGTGTTAACAAGAGGATCACTGACATGATGTCAGCTGCTCTTTTTTTGGCAGGGCTGAAATGCAGTGGAAATGTTTTTTGAGGGGATTAAGTTCACTTTCATGGCAAAGAGGGGCTTTGGAATTAATTGCAATTCCTCTGATCACGCTTCATGACTTTCTGGAGTATATGCAAATTGCCATCATAAAAACTGAGGCAGTAGACTTAGTGAAAGTTAGTTGTGTCATTCTCAAAACCTTTGGCCACGGCTGTAGGTCCCGAGAGGACGTTTTGGGATTGTTGGAGACATTGTTTTAAGCATCTTGTGGCTCTTGGGCTGAACTCGCTAGGTTGGCCTGACCTGGGCATGTTGCCAGTTTATTTTTTTAATTTTTTTACATGTTCTCCGATTGTGAATTATTTTCGGGACTGTGGATTGGCTGAGGAATGACTCAAAAAGAACGAAGTGAAGAGTTCTGGAATGGCCAAGTCAAAACCCGGATCTAAATCCTATTGAGAAGAAATTGCAGAGTAGGTAAAACTTTCTCCAATTCAATATTAGATACTGGTAGATAGTTACAGGATACGTCTTATTATATTATTATTATCTTATTAAGTTATTTCAGCCAATGGGGGCAATACCAGCTGTTAGGGTGTCCTAACTTTTTTCCTCAGTAGGAATTGGCAACTTTGAAAATATCTTGTTAAATTATATCACGTTAAATTTGTTTTTGGTTCAATTATATCACCTTTTTGTATAGATATTATTATTATTTTTTTTAAACAAGATCAAATAATAACTAAATATTTCATGGCGTCTCCAACTTTTTTCACTTGACTACTATATTTAAAAAAATATTACCAAAACTTAAAAAAAAAAAAGTATTTGTTCTGCAATTGGCGATCCTTAAGACCTTTTAGTCTATTAGGTCCTGGGAGAATGGAGTGATTTTATATGGTAAAGGATGGTTCTATGATTGCTATCGCAATGAAAGTGCCCATTAGCCCTTGGGTCATAAAGGTTCAATAGGCAAAATACAATGGCTTTTTTTTCCTGCCCCGTGGCTGGTTATCTGTGGTAAAATTTAATCTGGAATCTGTTTTGTCAAATTTATTCTGTTTCGATGATGAATAGGAAAGGGTTCCTGCTTACTGTACCTTTTATTACTCTAGCTTTTCAAGAAAATCTCCATGCGTGCAAAGTAATCAAATCAAAACATTGTTTCTTTTCCTTGTTGACAACCTGCGTTATTATAATCCATTTGATACACAGATGTCATATGGAATGAATGACACATTTCTATTTGTTAGCCCATTTTGTTTTCTTTGCTGATCATGTCATTTGTGATAATGACGTTGATGTGTTAATGGTTACATCGATTAAAGGCAAGGTGAGGGGTGAGTTGATGTGCAATAATATTTCTGGCATTTACAATAAATTTGGGACTCATGTGTAGTTGTGTTTATTCACATACATTGACACCAAGTTAAGTAATTGGGTAACACAACTGTGCAGAAGAGCGTTTTGGATAACACTAGAGAAAGAAAACAACTTTGAGTGTGTTATTTTCTCAAAAGACATAACATCACTGGAGAGTAACAAAACCAGTGTTAAATCTTAATTATGTGAATTTTATCAATTTTTTTTGTAAAATTCACTCTAGGAGAATGGGATCAAATGTTATCTAAAACAGTGTTCAACACTTCTATTTTTAATGTGTACCATTAATTTAAGGGGTTGAAAAGTTTGTTTTTAAGCCTTTTTGAAGCAATGCTTGTTGCAATAATTGAGACGTTATGAGGGAATTCCACACAATTGCAGGGATACATGAGTTGAGAAACACTTGCTAAGTCTTCCCAAATATGCATATTTATGTGTAACTTTTATGATGGGTGTTTTACAAACAATTCTGTACTTTCGTTATCTTACTCAAGGCACAAGGGAACGTGATGAGTTCACTCTTCGGGGGGGAAAAGCCTTGCAGATGTGCTATGACTATGATGAACGCTTAGAAAGATGTATTCAGAAAAAAAGAAACATTCTCATGTATGCTTAAACTAAATTCCTGAATAACAACATTTTGGAAATTTAGGGAAATGCCATTGTTAGAATTAAAGGCTTCCTTCTCAGTGCTCGAAACTGTCTCATCTTAAATTGAGTTGAAAGGGTGTCCTTCCTGTTTAATATGCACTACTATCTTAATCAACGACAGCAGCTTTTTGGTCTGCTTGTCTCACACTCATCTTGATGTGTTGTTGTATTTGCCAGCTGGACCCAGACAACACCGGTTTCATCGCAGTGGAGAACTTCACCAGTCTGGTGGAGCATCATGAGCTGCAGCTGGACCCCTCCAAACTGGACATGCTGTTCGCCTTGGTGCAGAGCAACGAGGATGGGCAGGTGTGCTACCAGGAACTCATTGAACTGGTGAGCGTCTGGATGCCTATACAAAGAAACGTTCTAAAAGATGGGCTGACATATGTGTTTTCCGAGGGGTTCTGTGTATCATAGTAGGACGTGGAACCTGCGATGCCAGGGTTCTGTGTATCATAGTAGGGCGTTGCACCTGCAGTGCCAGGGTTCTGTGTATCATAGTAGGGCGTTGCACCTGCAATGCCAGGGTTCTGTGTATCATAGTAGGGCGTTGCACCTGCAATGCCAGGGTTCTGTGTATCATAGTAGGGCGTTGCACCTGCGATGCCAGGGTTCTGTGTATCATAGTAGGGCGTTGCACCTGCAATGCCAGGGTTCTGTGTATCATAGTAGGGCGTTGCACCTGCGATGCCAGGGTTCTGTGTATCATAGTAGGGCGTTGCACCTGCAATGCCAGGGTTCTGGGGCTTGGAGAAAAGGTAGGACCTATAAGTCGCTTTAAATTACTGTAACCTGATTTATTGGATATCAAAGTTTTACACACCCATATAAAAAATTATGCTTTATTTTTGCAAAGTCTAAAATCAAGATCTGACACGGTGTTGTAGTGTGGCGGAACCATACGCGGACATAGTTTCAAACAAAAGGTGATTTAATCCCAAAAACAAACAAACTACAAACTACACGAAACTGTACACGTAAAATGAAAGGACTAACTAACATAAAAACTATATACAGAAAACATGTAGAGCATTCGCATGAATTGGAAATAAACCGTGAGCTGTTGAGACAAGCACAAACAATAAACCAAACTGGGTGTGGCTGGAAAACGAACCTAAGTAGGCTCCCCAATCAGAGTCAACTGAATGCAGCTGCTCTGACTGGGGAGCCCACAATGGCATGGAGATGGCTAGAGGCCTCTCCATGTGCCATGCCCTGAATGGGAGCCCCAAAGCACAGAGATGGCTAGGGGCCCGCATCCAGGACATGACAGAGCCCCCCCCCAAA
>JACXGK010013154.1:0-13122 GCA_016801125.1 Novumbra hubbsi
ACTACCCAACCAACCCTGTCCCAGACTACTACCCAACCAACCCTGTCCCAGACCACTACCCAACCAAGCCTGTCCCAGACCATTAGTGAACCCAAAGCTTAATAACACAACTACCAGCCATTATATTAACACTGTCCATTGCTCAGATAATTACTTAACACAGCTCCAACCATGCAGTTCACAGTCATCTGTCAACAATGTTTATTCTGCTATGCAAGTTGTTCTGTATTAGTTGGTCTTTTTGGATAGCACAGAAAACCTGGGGTCAGTATGACAGGATTGATGGATAATCTGAGTAGACATTATAATTTAGGTTTAGTATGAAAGAACTGATGGATAATTTGAGTAGCCATTATTATTTGGGGGCAGTACTGAAAGGACTGATGAATACATTATCTCTGCCTCTGTTGTAAACATGTTATCTCCGTGTATCCACTGTTGATTTAGTTACTATGTGAGTTTTAATGAGTAGGACAGAAATATGAGATGGGGATCTGAAACAGACAAATATTTTAATAAAAGGAGCCATGTGACTTGCCTAGTTATCATCTTTATTTATAGGGTTTGTAGTGGGACGGTTGGTCCAATAAAATACCTTACAAGTATAATAAAACCAGTCTGTTGGGGTAGGTGTATGTGGATGGGTTGGTAAATGTTGTGTGTATGTGAGTGGATGGGGGAGTGTATGTGGTGGGGTAAGTTAGGGTAGGTGGGTGAATATATTTGGGTGTATGTATGTCTGGGTGGGTGGGTGTAGTTGTCTTGTCATAGTGCTCCACATTTCCCCAATGACAAGCATCAGAACATTGCAGAACAGCTGATAGGGGGTGGAGGGAGATAGGAAATGTTTGGAATAGTATTGTTTATTCTAGAGCTGGAAGCAATACTCTTGATATACACTGCTCAAAAAGTTAAGGGAACACATAATCATCACATTATAACACCAAGTCAATTAAACTTTAGGGAGATCAATCTGTCCAGTTATGAAGCATTTGCGATTGTGATTCAGTGTTACCTGGTTTGGTGACATTGACAAAAGGTGCACTGGAGATCCAACAGAAAGACAAACCCCAAGAAAGGAATGGTTTTGCAGGTGGTGGGCACAGACAATTTCTCTCTATTTATCCTTCCCGACTGAATTTTCTCAAATTTTGCTAGTGTCCTTCTCACTACTGGTAGCATGAGGTTGCACAGGCTGTCCAGCTCCTCCCTTGCAAGAAGGTTAGCTGTGTCTCCCAGTACAGCCTCAAGAGCATGGAGATCCCAGGAGACGGGCACTGCCAGATCCCTACAAAATTACCTCCAGCATGCTACAAGTGTGCATGTTTCTGACCAAACTGGCAGAAACAGACTCCATGAGGGTGGAATGAGGGCCTGATGTCCTCTAGTGGGACCTGTGCTCACAGCCCAGCGCCGTGCAGCTCAATTCACAATCGCCGGAAAACCCTAGAATTGTGTCATGTCCGCTATTGGCGCTCCGTTCTCTTCACAGGCGAGAGTAGATGCACACTGAGCACATGTGAAAGAGCCTGGAGACGCCGTGGTGAACGTTGTGCTGCCTGCAACATCATCCAGCATGACCGGTTGGCGGTCAGGAACATGCTCAGATGTTGTCGGGAGTGCATACAGGCATGAGTGGGCCATACACACTACCAAGTCACATAATGAGTTACCGTGATGAAATCCCTGCAACCGTGATTTAAATTGTTTTCACAGATTTTTTGGGTGTTTGAATCCAGCCCTAAATCGGCTGTTGATTTTGGTTTCTATTGACCGTTGTTATGTTGTTCAACAAATTACACAATGTGCAGTACACATTTTTTTTTTTTTATATATTTCCTTTCATCGAGACCTGATGTGTGTTCCCTTGATTTCTTTGAGTAGTGTATATGAATACAGTAGAGCTTTTTCAATTTATTTCTGGTGCTTCTTTTCCATCACCATGCTAATCCAGTGTCTTGTGGTCTGTAATGTCTTTAGACTGTGATGTTTGGTGGTCTGTAATGTTATTAGACTGTGATGTCTTGTGGTCTGTAATGTCTTTAGACTGTGATGTTTTTTGGTCTGTAATGTTATTAGACTGTGATGTCTTGTGGTCTGTAATGTCTTTAGACTGGTGTATTGTGGTCTGTAATGTCTTTAGACTGATGTTTTGTAGACTGTTATGTCTTTAGACTGTGATGTATTGTGGTCAGTAATGTCTTGTGGACTATAATGTATTTGGACTGTGATGTCTTGAGGACAATAATGTCTTGTAAACTGTTGAGTCGTAGGACAATAAATGTCTTGTGGACTGTAATGTCTTTAGACTGTGATTTCTTGTGGACTGTAATGTCTTGTGGACTGTAATGTCTTGTGAACAATAATGTCTTGTGGACTGTAATGTCTTGTGAACAATAATGTCTTGTGGACTGTAATGTCTTTAGACTGTGATTTCTTGTGGACTGTAATGTCTTGTGGACTGTATTGTCTTGTGGACTGTATTGGGAAGGAGAATGGTGGAGGATGGCATCCATCTAGACAGTGATATATGGTCAGCTTTTTGTGGTTCCTTTAGACGGCTGACGTTAGGATTTAAGGAACAGTTTGATACTCAGAGCAGGGCTGTCTTAGTCCAGGAATGTGTCCTCACGCTCTGGCTTAGCTCCTGACTCTTCAAAAAAAAAAGATTACAGGCTGAATATCTGCCTGCAGGGTGACCATAGTGACAGCAACAGATGCTCCCTTGTACATCGCCATGGAGATGAGTGGAATCATTGGGAGACTCGCCACAACAACCCCTCCTGTTCATGGTTGTGTTAGGTACTATATCCATGGTTGTGTTAGGTATTAGGTACTATATCCATGGTTGTGTTAGGTACTATATCCATGGTTGTGTTAGGTACTAGGTACAGCGGGTGAAATAAGTATTGAGCACGTCACCATATCCCTCACTAAATATATTTCTAAAGGTGCTATTGACATTACATTTTCACCAGATGTTGGTAACAGTAAACAGGGAAAGAAAGTGTGGGCTTCTGATCACCATAATAGCGTACTAAACAATATGTAAACCAGCACTATTATCAATGTAAGCACAGTGTCCTCATTTACAGTGTTCATTCCATTCCCAAAAACACAACTAACAGCATACCTGGGTGTGTTGTATGACCCTGATAGTTATTATTGGGTACTGTATGGTACCCACTACCTAACCAACCCTGTCCCAGACCACTACCCAATTAACCCTGTCCCAGACCACTACCCAATTAACCCTGTCCCAGACTACTACCCAATTAACCCTGTCCCAGACTACTACCCAATTAACCCTGTCCCAGAACATTAGTGAACCCAATGCCGAACAACAGAACGACCAGCCTTGACCACTACGCTAACACTGTCCATTGCTCAGATAACGACCAGTCAAAATTTGTTAATCTGACCGGTCAAAAAGCAATCATGTGAATATTTTGATCCTTGTGGCTGCTGTGTAAATGAACACTTTGTATAACCCTAGGGCCATTTCATTAGAATTATTTCTAAAGGTGACATGAAACCAATCATCATTTACATGTTTCCATTCATACATTTCAGAATGAAGTGTCCCACCTGCATCCTGTCAGAGTCCTGGAGGTCGGGGGAAAAGCCCTCTTTGTCGGGTGGAAACAGTAGTGCTCTGAGCCAAGCCTCACTGCTCCTCACTGGGCCTTTTATCACAGCGTAATCCCCTACAACAAACAGAATGGACGGCATGTGCATAGTATGCAGCTGTCGCAGTCTTAGTGCAAGTGGTGTCATGTTAAATAGCAGGACTTATCTGAGTCTCTGAGCCAGTCCACTGCCATGCCCCACAATGGCATCCCACTAACTGGGGGTATTCATAGACCTACAGTACCTACATTACATACTGAACATAATATATAGACCTACAGTACCTACATTACATACTGAACATAATACATAGACCTACAGTACCTACATTACATACTGAACATATTACATAGACCTATAGAACCTACATTACATACTGAACAAATTACATAGACCTACAGTACCTACATTACATACTGAACCTAATATATACATTACATACTGAAGATATTACATAGACCTACATTACTTACTGAACATATTACATAGACCTACATTACATTCTGAACATATTACATAGACCTACATTACATACTGAACATATTACATAGACCTACATTACATTCTGAACATATTACATAGACCTACATTACATACTCAACATATTACATAGACCTACATTACTTATTGAACATTTTACATAGACCTACATTACATACTGAACATATTACATAGACCTACATTACATACTGAAGATGTTATATAGACCTACTTTACATACGGAACATGTTACATAGACCTACAGTACGTACATTGCATACTGAGCATATTACATAGGCCTACAGTACCTACCTACTGAACATATTACATAGACCTACATACCGAACATATTATATAGACCTACATTACATACTGACCATAAAATATAGAACTATATTACACACTGAACATATTATATAGACTTACATTACACCCTGAACATCCAGCATATACCTACAATATCTACATTACATACTAAACATATTATATAGACCTACATTACATCCTGGACATCCTGCATATACCTACAATATCTAAATTACATACTAAACATATTATAGAGATATGATATAGATGTTATCATTATTTCATGTTATTGTTTACTGTCACTGGGAGGTCCAATTCATGTCAAGCACACACATATTCCTCATTCGAATAATTATTGTCAAGCACACACATATTCCTCAGCCGAGTAATGAATGTCAAGCACACACATATTACTCATTCGAGTAATTATTGTCAAGCACACACATATTCCTCAGCCGAGTAATTTATGTCAAGCACACATATTCCTCAGTCAGGTAATGAATGTCAAGCACACACATATTCCTCATTTGAGTATTGAATGTCAAGCACACACAAATTCCTCATTTGAGTAATGAATGTCAACCACACACATATTCAAAACCAAATACTAGGGAGGGCACCAGTACAATAACAAGCATTAAACCATTTGTGTCCTGGTAAATCCACTGCTCAAAAAAATGAAGGGAACATTTAAATCACACTAAAAACTAAATGTATGAAATATTAAAATGTTGACTGTACATTGTGTAATTCATTGAGAACAAAATGATGTAACAATGGTCAATGGAAACCAAAATCAAACAACATACATTACTGAGTGCCCCTGTAAATACACTACTTTCCACAATCATCAGCATACATAAAAGTTGACGTGACATTGACATTGTTCCTGTGATCATTTCTACTACAATTGACAATCTATGGCAAGACTTGAAAATGTCTGTCTACCAAGGATTAACAACCATTGTGACAGAGCTTGAAGAATACTAAATATACTAAATAAAACCTCATGATAGTCTAAAGAAGCTGCACCTGGCTGGCTACTCTGTCTTCCCCAGTGCAATTTCTGCCTGTGATCACTTAGACAGTGAAGAGGATTGTGTTGATTTTTGGCATGAGATATCAGACACATCCAAAGGCAGTGTTTGTGTATTTCTGAGAAAGGGGATGTGAGTGCAGAGCTCCCAATTCGACAAGGACACAGACAGCCAAGCAGGGAGTCAACAGACTGGGCCCTCTGGTCCAGAGGATGGCAGACTGGGCAGAGACAGAAAGCAGCCAGACACCAGCCTTCACACTCCAGGGCCTGGGTGTTTACATTGAATTATGGTTAGGGTGGAGACAGTGTGTTGAAATAAGGTTAAGGCTAGGTTGGAGATGGGTGTTGTTGTTGACATTAGGTTAAGGTTAGGGTGTTGACGGGGTGCTGACATTAGGTTAAGGTTAGGGTGTAGACGGGTTGTTGACATTAAGTTAAGGTTAGGGTGGAGATGGGGTATTGACATTAAGTTAGGTTTATGGCAATAGTGAGGATTTTGTTGCCTTTGCTGATACCTGACTAGTCTTCTGTAACTGCCACACCTGGATCATTCAGACTGTCAGGGGGAAGGGAAGGTTTATTTTGGACACTTCCTCCCTGGTTCTGACAGGAAGTATTGCAGTGTGACCCTGTATTTGGCTTAGTGAGGATGAGTGGAGAAGTATGTGGTGGGGCTATTTTGGGATGTTAGGATGGTCACTCTGTAGTCATAGCAACGCAAAGACCCTCTTCCACTCCCCAGCCCACGCCATTCTGGACCTGCTGTAGGTGCTGTGTCATTACTGCTATGCAGTTCTCATCATAACAACCCGGCCCACATTCCAAGCCTTGGATAAACAAGGCAACAAAACATGCCACAAAGGTTACAGCTTCCTTGGCTAATAAGTGTCATTTTATAAATGTTAAATCTTTATGACGGGACACATGACAGGACACATTCATACTAGTTATATAATGCCCAGTTTTGTCTGAGATGTTGTGTTGTTAGCAAGACTCCATTACATGAGCATGTGAGTCAAGCCAGTGCAGATATATTAACAGGTACCAGTGTGAAACATATATTAACAGCTACTAGTGTGACACATATTAACAGGTACCAGTGTGAAACATGAATGAACAGGTACCAGGGTGAAACATTTTAACAGTTACCAGTGTGAAACATACTAACAGGTACCATTTTGAAACATAACAGGTACCATTGTGAAACACTCACTTGGCTGAGAAGCAACCCCACACATGAATGGTCTCAGGATGCATTCAGTTGGCAAGACACAAGACTGATGGTAGCGCTCACCTTTTCTTCTCCAGACAAGCGTTTTTCTAGATGCTCCGGAATGGGCATATTCGCAGCAATATCCTTGCCTGTGAATTCCTTTTTGTGCAAAGCAATCATGACTGCACAAGTTTCCTTGCAGGAAACCGTGATTAACAGAGGAAGAACAACAATTGAAGCCCCACCCTCATTTTAAAGCTTCCAGTCTGTTATTCTAACTCAATCTGCATGAGAGCGTGGTCTCCAGCCTTATCTTCATCAGCATTCTTACCTGTGTTTATGAGAGGATAACTGACATGATGTTGGCTGGTCCTTTGGAGTCAGGGCTAAAATGTAGTGGAAAGGTTTTTTTGCGGGGATTAAGTTCATTTCCACAGCAAAGAGGGGCCATTAATTGCAATTCATCTGATCACTCTTCATGACATTCTGGAGGATATGCAAATTGCCACCATAAACAATGAGGCAGCAGATATGTGAAAAATACTATTTGTGTCATTCTCAAAACGTTTGGCCATGGCAGTACACACTCCGTGTGATCTATCTCTCTAAAGAAAGATTTGAATAATTTGCCTCCATTTCCGACTGCCTCTGGCCACATGGGCTCACCTGGATCCATTATTGGACCACATCCGGGACTCTTGCCAAAATGTGGATCTCAGATGGGCCAACATCCCAGTATCCGAACAAGACATATTTCTACTTTACCTCCACCGTTCCTTTCATGAAACTACTGACCGCTTGTATATTTTGATATATAACCAGGGAGGTGGGATAGATGTTGGTAACCGGGTGTTTGTTGATTATGATGATCTGTACCCGGGGGCAGTAAGTGCGTGTAGATCTTATACATTTTGGTTCTGCTGAACAAATCTTTGGATATATAATTAGATTGTATGTTAGCAATATGAAGTGGAAATAGAGATTTGGGCCAAACACACTGGGCAGGGTGTTATACATCCGTAGTTTTTTGTCTCATTACCGTAACGGCTAATTAAATGATAACATTTTCCTAAAATAATTTAGCACTTTTTTTTAAATGTTCTGCAGAAAATCTGTATTTTGCTTTATATATTTGTGTAATTTTTAGTGTAATTAAGAGATTCAAACAGAAATTATTAAAAATTCAATGCTATGTGCATGCCACATGTTACGATAATGAGAGAAGTGATGAAAAATTCAAATGTATTATTACTTAATGAAATAATGTTGTAAACCTCTTCTGTATCTCAATCAATAGGCACAATTGTAATGTGTCAATGGGTTTTTTTCAACAACATAATTGTTAAGGTAATGAGAATTATGCTTGGTTGACAAAAATGTAAATAAAAAGGATTCAATCTAAATAATTTAGAATTCAAAATGATCATAGACTATAATATGGGTTTATATTTACCCAAAAATGTGTTCTGAGGCTTTTTAAAATATAACAACAATATTACCATGAAATGAAAATCACCCGTGGCATCAAAGGTGGCAGTCAGCCCTGTCGTGAAGGAGAGACACACACACAGGTGGCAGTCAGCTCTGTCGCGAAGGAGAGGGTACAGGACAGCTGGACTGTCACACAATGACTTATTCTCTAGCTTCCATGTACTCCTCTCCAGCAGCAGACACCATACACCAACAGGCTCTTTGAGTGCTCACTCATGTGTGAGATTCGATGATAATGTGATATCCATACTGTACTACAAGCAGCACACTGTGGTAAAATAATAGCAGGCCGACACAGTTGGTTGTACTACTTTTGATACTTTATTTAAAAGCCATATTGGTACAGCACGGCAGTCATATCATTCAATGAGCAAAACGGACACTCCAATTTAAAGCAATGCTTCATGGCAGCAAGGTTGCCATGTTGGCTGTAACACTTCCGGAATGTTCCGTTGAATTTATGCTCATCACAGATTTCTACTATGTTTTCATAGTAGTTAGCTGACATCTATTATGAATGTGTTGAGTGTTCACTGTGATGGGGATGTTTCTGAGCTGCTACCATTTACTCACAGACATACCAAACACAGAAGCTCATCCCTTGTTAAATAGTAGTGCAAAGAGATTTATGATATCAGAATCCTTCTTGTCTATACCATGTACATTATAAGGTTAAAGTTCAGTGGCATAATGAGTTGGTCAATACACTGTCTTCTATACAACAAATGTAGCTTTAATAAACACTGCAAGTATAATCTCTCCCATTAGGACAATGTGGGGTTTGGTCTCAAACTGTGAGGATCGCACCATATGGATTACAGCAAATCTCATAATAAAAGTAGACTGTATTGGTGGAGGGCTTGAAGCATTGAGGACCACAGCAATCTAGCACCACCTGGTGGCTGAAGGGATATGCACATGTAAGGCGCTAAAACAGCACTGAAGGTGGCCAAGGTAATTATACTCACAGACAAATGAAGGACAGCTACAGACAGACCGTTAGAAACAACAAGGTGTCTGTATAATTTACGACAGTGTCCAAGGGTCAGTATGTTTCAAAGTAGGTATCGTAGCATTAGGAAGGCTGATGACAAAGCACAAAAAAGCATAATAAATTCAGAAACGGGAACAATAATCATAATTAAAGCCAATATACTACATAGCCAATATTCATTAAAATCATAACAAATGTCAATTACAAAATATAAACAACCAAAACCATTTACCCTGTTACTAATCAATTACACCTGAGCAAAGTTTAAGTCTGGATCTAGAAAACAAAGCAAAAAACCCCTTCACGATAATCCTTTATTTATTTAATATATATTTATTTGTTTCAATGATGAGAAAATGTATATATTCTTATTAATTGGATTTGTTAAAGTTTGATCACTTCAGTGGAAATGGGTGGTCTGTAACATATGAATCTTATCTGTTGTCTACCATGATTAATAAACTAAAACTCCCTCTAATAAAAAAAAGTGATATTCTATACATTTCGGTTTCTAAATATGTGATTTAGAAACCACAATATAATAAAGTCAAATAAACACAATACAGCTTCATTCAAGACAAATAGAGGGCACTGTAACTAGAGATATTCTTTATCCAGAGGGCCAAATGTTACATAGGTGAAAGGCAAAGATAATCAGGCCTGTATTCAGCTGAGAGGTACACTTATACATCTCTTCTGTCCCACATCTGATGGGGATATTGGAAAAAAACAAATCATAAATAAAATAAATATACAAATATTTTATAGGAATAAATGGCTTGGTTTAATTCTCCTGGTATAATTGCAAAAAAACATTCGTTAGATTGGAATTCAGCTGAAAATCTATTACCTGCACCGACAAGAGATGTAAAATAACTGCTTTAAAACAAAAGAATAAATCGCTGCAAGCGTAAATACAATTTATGTAGCTTAGGGGTAATGGTAAACATTTAAAGATAATCATTACGTCAAGCTGAAATACACATTTAGAAATGACCCATCGCAGCCTGTTCAGGAAGATAAATGTACTTGATTGTGATCAAGACACAACTCGAGAGATGTTTCATACTGGTATATCAACTGAATTGATCCCTAACCAGAAGAGAGGTATCTGTACACCAACTTGCTTGGTGAGTACCAGGACAGAAAGACAAAGGGTTTAGATCAGCACTGTGTGGTAAAGATGTCTGTTCTGGCGGTACTGGGAGCACTAAACAACAATGACAGATCATGCAGATTTCAAGAACTTATTTTGACAATCAAAAGCACAGACCAAACACTGCAAGGCAAAGCCATAGGGAAGGGCCAGCAGGAAAGACAACCACTGCTACCAGCCCCATGACGTTCCATGCGGGTGAGAGTGGCAGTCAGCCGGACTGTAGTAAACAAAATGCTGTTATTGAAGAATACTAAACAAGGTATAGAGCCACACTGACAACTGGCCACTTATAACAGCGACCAACTGGAAAGTGTCTGGTCTTCAGTCACAAACAAAGACTCGGGAAAAAAAAAAGAACAGACATTACAGCTATGTTATAAATGTACAGTGCTGTGTGGCCCTACGATAAACCCATTTGGTAGAAATCCACTCAAATGTGCCACATGGGAAACTAGTTTCATTCTTCAATAGAATAATGTGCTGCGTTTGTACCTTCCAGTAGAAGCTCCATGGCTCAGAAGTGCCATGATGCACACCCATTACAAGGCATAAGACTACTAAGTGCTACACTCTGTGACCGTGATGTGTGGCCGTCCTGTATACCGACAGTGAATAAACGCCAACCAGTGTGTGCTGGAGGGCTGTGTACGTGCTTTGAATAACAGTGTCCAGGCCACTCAGGCTATGAAGGTCTTTATAACCTTCTGAATGATCTGACCGCAGCCGGGACAAGGAGCGTGGAAGCGGTGCAGCCTCCTGGCGCAGGAGAAGCAGGTCAGCAGGTGGGCAGTGCGACCGTGTATAATACTCCCGTTGCGCGGACGGATCCGACACAGCTTACAGGGCTCCAACAGAGCCTCGGGCCTAACCTCCATTTCCATCCCCAAGCTTTCCTGACTCTCTCCGCCAGAGAGCTGCTCCTCGTTGTGCAGGCCGTGTGGTCTGGGACCCTTGCCTTTTCCTGGACCCCCAGGAGGCAACGGGCGGTCAGGGGTGGAATGGGAGGGCAGAATGACTGGGTCTGACACCGTCCGGAGACAGTCAGGGACATCGATGCCAGTGTCGCTGTCCTCCTCCTCGTCATCATCGTGTGGGACAAGAGAACTGCATGCTGGGATGTCAGGGACAGACAGTGAGTGGACCAGTCGTGGGACATCTCTGTACCAGTTCTTGCGTAGGGCCCAGCAACGTACGCAGTAACGCTGGAGAGGACAGTTGTACTTCCTGCACTCTGTACACTGCCATGCATCCTGAGGGACAGGTCAGAGGTGTTACAGACTAGAAGGAGCTGCATCCTGAGGGACAGGTCAGAGGTGTTACAGACTAGAAGGAGCTGCATCCTGAGGGACAGGTCAGAGGTGTTACAGACTAGAAGGAGCCATCAGCCAAAGACAGAGGAGAGACAAAAAGACAGACCTGTGTAGAGATCTCTGTATCCGTATCGTCACTCAGACACTGTGAGTCCTCGTCTGGCTCCTCCCGCATCTGGTGAAAGACCAGTCAGACAGACACTCAGTCTAAAACCACTCCACAGTACAAAAGACAGAATGGGAAAAGGTCGGGTCTTTACCAAAGGCTATACTGTATGGTTCATATTTTATGGCAGGTGTTCTATTTTGGTAATGCGTATTCTCCTGTGGTCTTACTGATCTAGCAGGGCTAGAGATGTCTGAAACAGTATTGCTAATCTGCATTTGAAGCTACTCCAATGTGTTAATCACTAGCTACATCAAAGAGTTACGCAAATAGAAGAATAGTTCCTCTCATGCCAATCTAAGCTTAGTATAATACCATAACGATACCTTAGTGAAAATGTCTTATCATTAGCTAGACCCAGATCTAGTTACCACTGGAAAGAGAGCTAAGGAGAGTTCAGCAGGTAAAATGCATGTTATCAGATAAATAATATGCTAATGCTTACTAAGATTTGCCTCAAGTAATGCAACACACTGTCTATAACCCTTGTAATCATGTACCCATGGTAATACAACACACTGTCTATAACCAGGGTAATCATGTACCCATGGTAATACAACACACTGTCTATAACCAGGGTAATCATGTACCCATGGCAATACAACACACTGTCTATAACCAGGGTAATCATGTACCCATGGTAATACAACACACTGTCTATAACCAGGGTAATCATGTACCCATGGTAATACAACACACTGTCTACAACCAGGGTAACCATGTACCCATGGTAATACAACACACTGTCTATAACCAGGGTAATCATGTACCCATGGTAATACAACACACTGTCTACAACCAGGGTAATCATGTACCCATGGTAATACAACACACTGTCTATAACCAGGGTAATCATGTACCCATGGTGATACAACACAGTCTACGATCAGCCTTAACATAATGACCACTGACAGGTGAAGGGAATAACGCTGATGATCTCATTATTGGAGGATGGGATATATTAGGCAACACGCAAACATTTTGTCCTCAAAGTTGATGTTATTAGAAGCAGGATAAATGGGCAAGGGTGATGGCTAATGGTGAGAAGCAACACTTAACACAGAGACCACAGGTGAGCCCTGACCCACCTCCTTATCGGCCTTCTCCTCTTTTCCTGCTCCCTCCTCCTCTTCTGGTTGTGATTCTCCTCCACTTCCTTCTTCCAGCACGGCCTCCTTCATTTCCACACTCACCTGCTCGCTCCCTCCCTCTGTCAGGAACCAGAGGTCATCCGTGGTGTCCGACACGATGGCCGTGTCCTCGTCCTGCACAAGAGACAGCTGCCCCCTCAGTCAGGATGTGTGACCCCCTCGGTCAGGATGTGTGACCCCCTC
>JACXGK010013155.1:0-13320 GCA_016801125.1 Novumbra hubbsi
CATCCAGGGTGCTTACCTTGTAGTGCCTCAGTGATCTTGGTCTAAAACATTCCATCCAGGGTGCTTACCTTGTAGTGCCTCAGTGATCTTGGTCTAAAACATTCCATCCAGGGTGCTTACCTTGTAGTGCCTCAGTGATCTTGGTCTAAAACATTCCATCCAGGGTGCTTACCTTGTAGTGCCTCAGTGATCTTGGTCTTGCTGTTGACAGCATGGGCCCACTGAATATCTGCTGCATCACTGCCTTGGATTTTCCCCTGGCTGAGGAAGTACTCCAGCGTCGGGTCCTTCATTGCTTCTAGACATAGTGGACAAAAGGTATGGACAATAAATACTGTTTGACTATTAACACTACCTACAGACAGGGGACAAACTAAAGAAAAAACTGAATAAATGAGCAAAGAAATATAAGAAGTGCAGATGCTTTCATACAGGAGTACAGCATGACACTAAAACATGTACATCCCGTCATGCTCTGTGATGGGCATAGAAATTCTGAGCAGGCCCTGTTGACCACAATTGTGAATGTGATGGCAAGTGGAAATGCCTTCCCAGTCAACTGTTCTCCACAAAATTATAAACCTATGGGAGATTTTGGACGGACGAGTTAGACAGCGCTCTCCACCATCATCATCAAAATTAACAGGTTACATATTACTACTGTAGTCACGCTAGACTTTCTAGTCGGTAAGTGCAAACACATACATCGGCACCAGACATTAGTAGTTTGTATGCTAGCTCGCTACCTGTGGAAATCTCTGTCGTTTCAGGCTTTACATTCAAGACGAAACACAATGAAAAGCTTCCAATAACAATAAGAACAACGACTCGTACACGAAGCAAGCGTAATACACTCGGTCTATTTAAAACACCCATGAATTACTCAATATGGCAAATTGCAAGGATATGTGAACTAGCTAAAATGTTCGTAACTATGAAGTCTTATGAGCTTCCGTGTTTGGCTGAATTGGATTATGGGATTTATAGTTCATGGTGACTAAGCACACAAGAGATGCAGATGGTAAGTGTAAGAAAAATTGACAAATACATTGTGTAATAATTATAATCAACATTTCAACAAACATTTTACATCTATATTTAAACATTTGAATAAGTATACATACAGCAACATGAAAAACCAATGTAATTTTATTATTTTAAATCAATTGTAATTGCGTTGTGTAGAATTCTGTTGCGTTGTGTAGAATTTGATGGTGAGACAATAAATGGTCTTATCGACCAGGAATTTCTCAAAGCTAGGGGTTCTGCCAAACGTCATAGGTTTGGTAATTTTCTATCAAGATTTGTAAGCATAAAATATTAAGATAAAGATTATATGCAGTATAATAAAACATTTATAAAGGTTATACAGAGTAAGATACATTCATTTAAAAGCAGGCTAGAGAAGAAAGGTTCAAGAACAGTCTGACGCTATTGCCTGCCTTTAAGTAAAAAATGTTTAGGCCTCTCATTGGCAAACTATTAGCAATGGGTCCTGGCAAAAAGTAGTGCACTATTCAGGTTTGGAACAACACCCTCAATTTCACCTTGACTACTCCATGTCGGTGGCTGTCTGTCATGGAGATAAGACCTGTATCTCCGGGTTGTTGTCTTCCGTCTTGGTATCTTGGATCTCCGACAGCTGGAGTTCAGGATACTCCGAAGATGTCCCATGATGAAATTGGTTATCTCGTGCCATCTCCTGGACATGATTGGAACTGCAGCAGATTGTTTCTGCATGGTTAGACTTGCGTTTGTCTGTGCCCCAGGAACAGTGTGGCGTTGAAGTGTTTTTTGTCTGCCGTGTATTATGGTCAGTCTGTAGCCGTTTTTCCAGTTCCTCTGTATTGCGGGCTAGCATGAAGCTAACCTTCCTCTGGTGAGCTAGAGCCTCCTCCTTGTCACTCAGCTACACAGGAGAGAGAAAATTAGCAGATGTAGAGACAAAGATCTGTGGATGGGCTTAAATCAACCAATAAACAGCAGGGATGATAGCATAGCATTTACTAACAGTGCAATGCCTATAAACAGTATACACGACATCATTGTACTAGAAACAATATCTGGGTTACGGTTTTTCCTTTTCTGGTCAACCTGCAACACCTACACACATTTACTTGGCAACCACGGCCTAGTTTGTTTTGCCAGTCTACATCACTGCCTGGGTTTTTTTTTGCCCCAATGCACTTTTAGCTAAAATGTTTCTCCATCTTTACTCCCTGTATTTATCAAATAAAGCCAAACATATCTAAAATAAAAATATATCGTAATGATGCACATACAGAACTGTATCAACTACTCAAAAATACATATATTATAAATGAATACCATTGGTCAAAGAAAAGTAGTTTGTTTATTAAGTAATAATTTTCTAAAAAAGGATAGGGCTTATAATTGACACCTTTCTAAATATCACCTAGAGAAACAAATGGCACAAAATATACAGATCTTATTAATTGAATACAGTTTTATTTTAATCAAGCGGAGCCATTGTTTTGTACCTGACTGTATACTTTAACAGACACAAATTGCATGTCAGATTTGATGAAAGAAAAACACGGACCAGGTCGAGGAGCTTGTGTAGAGTCTCTGTGGGGTCGTCCGTTATGTCTGTGCCAGACGGAAGCAGTCCTCGAAGTCTCTGAGCCACACTTAGAGGTGATGTCTTATTCTGGACTGCAACACAGATGCATTCATTTATTTATTAAGACACAGATAGATTCATCATCACTCTCTGCAGTGAGTTGATTTAAGGAATTATGCACATATTTAATTTCGCTTCCAGGAATAAACAAATTTATTAAATATATATTCAGTATTTCTAAGTAACCTTTTAAAAAGTTTTATTACATTGGTCCCAGTTACGGTACCACCCACAAAAGTGTGTTCTGCACGGAGTACCCCTGATGTACACTGCTGTGTACATTTCTATTCCTGTGTTCTATTGTTAATTAATGTGTTAGTTAAAAGAAGGTCATTAGGATATAAGTACATCCAAACTATAATAGTGACTACAGAATGGTCACGTGGGTGAGTGCTTTGGTCTTGTCCCTGAGAGAAAGAACATGGGCTGTTTATGTTATTGTAAACCTTTCGTCAGAGTGCATTTTATGACCATCTAGAGGAAGACATACAATAGGGGTTAAGAATGAATAGAGCTAAAGGAAAATGCCTTGTTGACACAAGACAGCTGTTGGTATCTTACCATACCCTGCATTGTATAAGTACTGACGGGCAACTGACCCAAAAAGAGCGTTTTGGTCAGATTCAAACCCATGTGCACCAGAACCAGTGGGATGGAATACTGGACCAGGCTAGGTTCTTCTGGGGGTTGTTAAAGTAAGCATGAAGACCACTGTGCATTTCACCGGAACTAACATAGCCCACCTTTTGGTCGACGTGGGCAGGACTTGTGCCGGTTTGACTCGGACGACAGGAGGAAGTGGTCACTGCGCCTCTTGAGCTGCTGTTCAAAGGCAATCCGGAACGCGTCTGCCATCAGCATTGCCTCCTCCCTCCTTCTGCTATATGCCTCCAGCTACACACACGCACGCACAATTTAGTGTTGAGCTGGAATAAAACCCTCCACTGCTCTATTAGATCCGGGATTTATAACATAGCCAAGCCATGTTCCTTACCTCTTGTTTGAGCTGAAGCACCTGCTTCCTGCTGGCGGCTGCAGTGCGGGCACATGGGCAGGCCTCGTTTACATTAGGACACTGGCATGCACCCAACACAGCCAGCTAGAAAGCACAGACAGACATTTCCACACATTGCTCTTTTCTTTTAGGATGTCCTGCTTTATTGGCCAGTAAAGTAGTAAAGGATAGGAGAGTGTTTTGGTTAATATCTCAAGACCGATCTTTACTGTGCATAGGAGGGAGCGTCTTACATCTTACATCTCTGTCTCTATATTGGTCTCTACATCCAAGACCACACTTTTCTATGTCAAGAGGACAGACATTGAAACACACTGCTGCTTGTTCATTTAACATTTAGAAGTAAGAGAAAACCAAAGGATAATATAACCAACTCAACTTATCCTCCATTGTAAAAAGAGGTTTAAACAAGTTATTCCATATGTTCACGGTTAAACATTTTCTCCAACAAATCTGTCAACCGCCCCTGTCAAATCTCAGTTGGATCCTGTGTGCAAACTGATACGTTTCCCTTTTTTCCCCAATTACCCACCTCCAGTACAGTCCTCTGGTCCCCAGCTCTCCCCTGGCTACTGGGGGGCTTGGTCCCCTGGAACACCTTCTGTTCCCGGATGTTCAACATGGCCAGGAGCTCCAGACACTGCTGACTCACAGCTACACAAACATACATACTCTTTTTCAATAGTATTGAAAGGCAGACACTGGCGTGTATAACAGATGATTTAGTAGAGGGATCCGGTACCTACCAGAGTTCTCTGCCCTCAGCTCCTGTACTTCTCGCACCCGGTCTTCCAGTCTGTCACTCAGTGCCTTGTTTTCACTGGAAATCCTGCCCACACACACACACCGGCCAATCAAAATCCAGACCCACGTGTATGGACGGACCAATTCAAACTACAGTCGATGGGTTTAAGTTCTCAGTTGAGGACTAGTTTGTTTGTGGGCATGATCTGGAGACCCTAGAGAACAACATGTCCTCAATCAAATGTATTACTTTAAAGTGCTTTATAACAGCTAGGGGTGACCCAACACTACACTGGGGACATGCTCCCACCCACGAACACCCACGGACATCTAACGAAAACAATGCGTGACATTAGCATTAAATATTCACCTACTGTCAGTCAGGTGGACTATTGAAGTAACGGGTTTCTAACTATAAGGCATAGTACTGCTGAATCCTTGAGCCGTCTGACCACCTACAACTGTACATATCCACACATTCATTCACGCATACAAACATACACTAAATATTTATTTACAACTGCATGCAACTGACTTAACTACAAACGCCTTTGCAACCAAAATAAACTATCACCAAACAGTAAGTTAGTGACAATTACACATTGTGGTTTTAATTCTGTCGGACACAGCCACAATATCTCACCTGGAGTACTTCTGCTCCCAAGACAGCTCAAAGTTCTTGAACTGCATTTGGTTGTATGTGATCTCCCACTGCAGGGCATTCACTTCCTAAAAGGGGAGACATTCTGTTGTGGGAAAAGTAGCATGGCTTTTGTTCCAAACACACCCTGACACAAAGATTTCAGATTATATTATCTTCACTAAATGAACCATTGATTCCCGTTTTTACGGTTGTTTTTAACAGACCTGCTGAGCCACACTGACCTGTGTGAAACTGACAGTCTGAAAGTATGCGAAAGTAAACAAACCGATCCTTTATTTGATCTACCTACCTTTGGCTTTTAAACACACAACATAGGTCCAGAAAATAACAACTGTCACCTTCTCTAGGGCCATGGTTCTCTCCTCGCTCTTCTGGAGAAGGATTTGAGTGTGACTGGTCGCTCTTTTTAGAATAGCCTGAAAGAAGTAGTATTAAAAAGACATTTACAATTATTGTTGTGTCAAGATCAAATGAGAATAAAGAATTTTGGAGAATGCACTTTTTATATTTAAATTAACATATTTTAAAATATCTACAACTGGTTTCTATAATCCTGGTCCTGGAGAAAGCATGTTTGCATTTTGTGTCAACCTATTTTCTATCTAAATACACTGCCCAAAAATTGTAAGGTAACACGTAATCATCACAATATAACACCAAGTCAAATAAACTGCAGGAATATAATTACATCTAGATAGGAAGCATAAGCAATTGAGAAACAATGTCACTTGTTTTGGTGCAAATGAGTGTTAACAGGTGCACTGGAGAGGCAACAGTAAGACAACCCCCAAAAAGAGTACGGTTTTGCAGGTGGTGGCAATAGACAATTGGTCTATATTTAATTCCTGACATATTCTTCTCTTGTTTTTCATTTAGCTAATGTCCCTGTCACCACTGGTAGCATGACATGGAATTTGCAGTCCATTCAGGTTGCACAGGTAGTCCAGCTCCACCAGAATGGCACATCCATATGTGCCGTTGCAAAAATGTTTGCTGTGTCTCCCAGTACAGTCTCAGGAGCATGGAGGAGATACCAGGAGACTGGCCATTACATGAGAAGAGCTGGACAGGGCCGTAGAAGGGCATCAACCCAGCAGCAGGACCTGTATCACTAGATACGAGCAGGTCCGTCATTGGCGCCCTATTCTCTTCACAGATGAGAGCAAGTGACTGCGGTTAGGCTCTGGGATAAAATCCTCAGACCATTCATCTGACCTTGTATGTGTTGGGCCCTGGGTTCCTCCTGGTGCAAGACAATGCCCGGCCTCATATGGCCAGAGTGTGTATGCAGTTCCTGGATTATGTATACAGAGATGTGGGGGCCATACACACTACTGAGTCACATCATGAGTTGCATGATGAAATTAACACAAATTGGAGCAGCCTATAATTTCAATTATTTATAAAATTTCAATGGGATTCAAGTGTAGGGACTGATATGGTCATAGTAAAATATTGACCATATAGGAAATTGAGCAATTCCTCGTGTATTCTTGTGTTGTTGGGATCATTCACTTGCAACCATTTCTTTCAGCAAGTATATCCTTTTTTTAACCCAAAATCCACAAAATCATGCGTTAACAATACATTTGTCCAATACAAGAGCGTATTTGTTCCAAAGATTCTGGCGCAGGCTTGTTGCAATGTGTCACCTGGGTTTTGTAGCCACTTTTAAAAAAAATAATCACTCCAGACTATCAGAGTTAGAGTGGGCAGAGTTCTCAAAAGTGGTGGACAGATTATGTTAATGTTGTGGTCTTTGGTGAATCAAATAAAAGGTATCCAGACGTTGAGGTTTGAATGATATTTGAACATAAAGGGTAGATTTGAATAAAGCATTTCAATTGTGTGTGTACCTGTCCCTGGAGGATCTTTAGTGCTTCGTGTTTACCCTCCAGGTGACGCCTGGTGACCTCCAGCTCACAGCGAAGAAGTTCTGCCTCCTGTCAGAAAATATCAATCACCACACTGCTGTCAATCAACTGACCAATGGTGGAATAGAAGAAAACCTTTCAATTCTAAGGTTTTGCTAAAGAAAGTGAATCCAACACCAAAGTGCTCCAACACCAATACCATAGAAGAAGGAGAAAATACTTTTTGGGAGTTGACCACAATGGTCACTCGAATAGAGTTCTAGAGAATCTTTGCAAAACTGAGAGAAATTAGCAGAGAGACAACCATCTTTGCAGCCCTCCACCCATCAGGTCTTTACAGTAGTGAGTGAAAGGCCCACAACATGGTGTGAAAAGCTGGAAGAGGCATACCCAAGAAGAAAACGCTGTGATCACTGCCCGAGGCGCTTCAACAAAGTTATGCATAGGGTCTGAAAACTAATGTACAGTCAATAACTCACTCTTGTTTTCAATAAATGATCCAAAACTGGTTCTTATGTGGACCAGCATGTATCGGTGAGGAGTGATTTATACACAGTTGTGGTGCATGTCAACAGCGACGGTCATACTGTTGAACCACTGCATGCCCGTTAATTAGGAAACCTGCTGAACTATTCGAAAACCCAGTGTGATAAATGAACTGTTAGACTACGACGAGACTGCCTTAGCTTGGGGAATCTGAACACACTGATGCCAACAGGAGCAGAAGACCTTGGGGTCACCTGGTATTGTTCTTGTAACTGATTGCGTTCACAACACAAGGTGCCATTGTAGGTTTTAGGGTTTGTGAGAAACCTTTTTTTTAAGGACGTGTACTTTGGCGTCTAATACACAACGCATGCCCTCATTAATGCAAACAAATTCTCGTCCAAAGTATATTTTTGTTTTCCTTTATCATAGTAACCTCCAAATCTCACCTCTGTCAATCCCTGTAGCCTCTCTCTCAGCTCCTCATTGGACAGATCATTCAGGGATTCTAAGAGAAGGAAGCAAATAATCAATGTGAAATATAAACCAGTTGTGTGTCTCCATGAGTGCATGTATTTGCTCAGAAAGACATGGCGGCATGTGTGCATTTCTACATAGGTCCACCCAACTTGCACACAGTAAGGGGGAGGTGACAGATGTGAGTATTCTTCTGATTTCACCGATCTTGCCTAACGTCAAACAGAGATGGTAAACATACAGACTGTTGAAAAGACAACACAGAAAGTCACAGTTATTGGTCCTGCTAAATGAACTGCTGATGGGAAACATTTCAGCACGTTTATAATCTAAAGAGAGCGATGCAACAGACAAGCCACTCATTAACTTCAATGTTCTAGATCAGGGGTGGGCAAACTACGGCCCGAGGGCCAAATGCGGCCCGCGAGGCTGTCCCATCCGGCCCACGGAATGCCCTTTTCTGGCCTCCAAATCAATTATGATTAACAAATAACAAAAACAAATGTGGCCCTCCATTTCATTTCAAAATCCTGATGTGGCCCCCCGAGCCAAAATATTGGCCCACCCCTGTTCTAGATTAATCAGCTATAACACAAATGACACCCTGTTTGCTATGTACTGCACTACTTTTGAGTTGTTCCTAATGCCGGTTGTCATATTAGAGTCACACATTGAAGCCAACAAATAGCCTTTGATTCTGTACATTCACCCCAAAGCTAAAATCCATATCACTTATAGAGTTAATTGTTTACCAGGAAATTGCCTATTGATTGCAGATGTGAAACCTAACCAGTTGTGAGGCTTTTCACCAGGACTTTTTTAGCATTACACAACTTATCCAGTCTTTTGTTGCTATTTTCTAAATGTGTTCCTGGCATCAAATTCAAAATGGAAATGTATTTTTACAAACTCAATACAATTTCTCTCAGTTTCATTTTGATATGTTGTCTTTGTATTTTTTTCAATCAAATATAGGGACAAATGATTTGCACATCATTGCGTTCTGTTTTATTCGCATTTTGCACAGCATCCCAACATGTTTTTTGAAGAAACAGCAGGGCTATTTGCTGGTATTTCACATTCAGGCTTTTATTTTGGTATTACTCTTTCATTCACTTTATTACAAATTATTAAGAGCTAGGCCTGCAAGTAAGCATTTTCATATACTTATATTATTTTTATGGGACGAATAGAAAAACTGGAACTCTATATCAAAGCCTTGCTCCCACAAGATATTTATATTCAAATGGTAGCATGCCTACCGGTCTCTCTGACCCTCCATTGCGGTAACGTCTGCTCCTCCTCCAGCTCTTGTCTAAACGCAGTGTATATTCCACTGCAGGATGTCCAGGAGAAGGCTGCCTCCCCAACCTCACTGCCCCGTTTGAGGATACCCGTCCCAGGCAGCAGCTCCTTTGCATGGCCTCTGCTGCCAGTCCGGCTCAGGAGTTTTTTACTGGTACATGGTGAAAGGCACGATTAATCCAAAACAAATGGTACATTTTCAAGTTCCTTTGTTATAAGATACATTTTCTGAAAAATATGGAAAGGACAGTGGGGGGGGGGAGAGTTGCAGAAACAGTAGTGAGTCTGACTCAAACCCAAAATGCAGCACTACGTGGACCCATAGGCAAGAGGTTTAGAACACCATAGTCAATAGTCCAACTAGTAAAGATGGCCTTTATCATTTAGATGGGATACATGATGAATAATAGTGCAAGCACCCATTTTTTATTTACACAAGAGTACCTGATACTGTGGTCTGGTTGGTAGACCATTCCATCCCCCAAGTCCCCCTCTGCCATGTCATCATCATCAGGTGTGGCCTTGGATTGGGACACCACCGACCCTGTGGCTAGTTCCTTGTTACCCTCCTGCATCCTGTCAACACAGAGAGGTCTGGTTAAAAATATACTACAGCGCAGCCAGTCAGTTCAAACAGCAACCCAAATGTATAATAAGATTATTATCCACTTCCTACTCCAAATCTTTAACCATATCACTCTTAATAAATGACACCAACGACAGTAGGATCATCTGTAATTTCATTAATCGAGGGCTATTCTTCAACACTATGCCGAAATACCTGACTTCGGCATAGATTTGACGTTGACTACTGAAATGTGAAAGAACAGTTATTCCGCTGACGTTGAACATACCTGGATTGCGTTTAAACAGGTGCGGCAATTAACCTGAACGTTTGAAGAAAAATGGTTCCGTTCCAAACTGAAACAAAAGTATCGAACAGCAACAAGTAGAAATTGCATCCAATTATACATTTCTACATTTTAACTAATTCTTTTTGGATCAACACCCGATGCGGACGCGTGTTACGAAAAAGGTTAGTGGGTCGCTCTACACTAGAAAATTGTGAAAAAAAAACATTTGACAACATTTATTTTGTTGTTATTGTTATGATAGCGGATAAAGATTTTTCGTCGCTTTACTTGCTATAGACCTACAATTATCTTAGAACATGTATACCTTAATGAGGCATTTCCGGCATAATGCACGTAAGTGTATATCACAGCCAACACCAGAGGCATCCAGCAACAGCCCCGCAGACTCCGCTGACTAAAATTCGGCTGGCTAAAAGTCCTACTCCGCTGGCCCTTTCGTCACTTCCGTTTTCTTTTCAGTCTTATGCGGCGAACTCGGTAAGATAATGGTAAGATAATTATGAAACTTTTATTTATTGATAGTCAGCATTGAATTACATATAACTTTTCTATCTGTCAAAATACCTAGCCAGTGAGTAACATTGTTTGCTTTCAAAATACTCGGTTAGGCCTATTGTAAAGCTGGCGACAAGTTTCCTAGCTAAATACAGCAAAGCTATATACTACAGGGGTCTCAAACAGGTGTTGTGCCGAGAATTGTCCCCCTGCCGAAAACTGTCCTCCCCTTCGCGTGAACGCGCACGCTATATTCCGTTGCGATATGCTTGCTTGTCTGGAGATGCTTGCACTTTACTTCGTTGTCAATTTAGCCTATCATTCTCTGATCTCAGTTAAACAAAACTTTATTTATGTCTGTCCTTAAATACTACCGTACAATGATTACGTTTTACGCGTTTTATTATCGACAAAAATCGCTATTTGCGCAGAATATACTGGTATGTGCAGCTTTCTGTTAGGCTTATATTACAGTGTATTAGTCTACACATTTCGGTTTCCGAACGTATGCACCATCATCTCGCTCGTATTATATATATCTCGTCTATATAGCTATATATTTCGAAGTGTAATATTTAAACATTCTGAGAAAAAGAGCCAATTGTTTTACTCTAGTGTAATAAATGGGCATATTGTATAGGGGGGACAGTTTTCGGCAAGCTCATTTTCCTGCTTGCCGAAAATTGTCCCCCCACCCAATCTTAAGGTAGGAAGTTCTGAAAGACTTCTAGATCATTTTGGTAGCTCATGGTGACCAGTAGTGTATGCAACAAAAGTTGTTTTACTCTAGTGTCAAAAATGGGCATATTGTATAGGGGGGACAGTTTTCGGCAAGCTCATTGTACTTCTTCTTTGCCTTTTTTCAGTTCTTACTACCTTTACCGTCCGTTCATCTTTCGTCCCTTCATGTTTAACTGGGCTTTTCAACCCCTTTAAATTTGTACTTTTCAACTCTGTATTTGTACTTTTTAAGGATGTACAGTGCAAACACCCCAAAAATTAACAATAATATTAATAATTAAATTATAACTTTAATAATAAACATTATTATTAATAAACACTAATGCAATAATGAACATTTAAATGTGCATATATTAATGTTATTCACATTTATAATCATTGTAAAAAAACAAATAAAATAAATATATGGATGTACATATATACTCCCATCAAGTGGACTTCGAGCAAGATTAAGTCTGACAGGCATCACACAGAAAGTTCTCAATTGTCTGGGGTGTCACACAAGATCTGTGGAACCATCGTGGGCAGTTTTTACAGCCAATCTGAAATATATAATGAACTATGTTAACGCGTTGAAAAAACAAAGAATCTTCAATTACAATAACTTAATTTTCAGTACAATCTGATAATGTCTAAATGAACTTTAATGCTTGTACAAATTCCTATTCCAACTGTTAAAGGTGTCTTTAAAGTCACCAGTACTTTCGTTGTCAATTATGCACTGAAACATTCACCAGCAATTACCCAGTGAGTGTCCTTTTCATTATTGTCTACCTCCCCACAGAAGTGACACAGTTCGTTCAGGTCATCTAGCGAAATGTAATGCCAAGAAAATAGTCAATAAATCTTGACAAGCAATTTCTGAGCAACCAAAAATTATATGTTTAGTTTTAGTATAGTAACAGTATACTTTTATTGTATTCAAAGTCAAGCTTAAAAATAAAGATTGTAATGTTAATTCAGATTCAGAAGTTCAAATGCAGAAATTGCTTAACAATCACATTGAACATACCAGTGTTTTGGAGAAGCGTTACTGCAACCTCTTTTCTTATGAGGCTAACAGCATCAGGTGCATTTGAGAAGTCAAATGTGTTTTTCATCAAAACACATTCAGCAAACTGTGGAAGAATGTGTTACTGGCATTCATATTTTGCTAAATAAAACACGCACACTTAAGATTCTAACACGACAAAGCTAGAATATAATTAACACTTCTGTTGTAATTATATATATCATTCTATATTTTGACTTCTAGTCAGTATACATTAGGTAGATAAATGTTTTTTGCTTTACTTTACAACTTACTTTCAACGCAAAGACTCCACAAGAGGTACCATCTAGTTGGCATGGGTGAGTAGGGCCTGTGTGGCATTACTGGATGGTGTGCAGTAACGTTTCAGTTCAGGCTGGATGGACAGGCCTTCCCTTGGATGAAAAGCAGATCCTTCTTCATGATTGATCAGATAATGTGCTGCCACCCGGATAAGAAATAGGATGTAAAAGGGTCTTTCCTAATACTTAAAGTCTCAAGATGGAAAGGGGGACAATATTCGTCAGGCAGTGTCATGGAAAATTCATCCACTCATGAGCCAGCCGGCCTTGGGAGACCCCAAAGACCTGGGAAGAGTTAAAGGGAGGCAGGGTGATAAGGTGGTAATTTAATACTGTCACAGAAAGTAGGTTCAGAGTATTTCTGGGGAGAAATCATGAATGTTGACCTCGTCTTTAACTGTTCTTTGTTTCCAAGTGTGCTATACTACCACTCAGTGCATACTTGATTATATGAATAGATGTTGTTTATCATTTTTTATCAATACCTGCAGTTTAATACATTTCTGGCTTATGAATATATATGACATCTAATGGATTACTAAAAAACTACTTCTATAATACTATGGTTACTTAATCGAGTTTGTCAGACCTTCCTGTCCCAAGATGGAGGGGGGCTGGAAAATGAGCTTGCCGAGAACTGTCCCCCCTATACAATATGCCCATTTTTG
>JACXGK010013156.1:0-13425 GCA_016801125.1 Novumbra hubbsi
TACAAACCACCAGCCCCAACTCCGTACAAACCACCAGCCCCAACTCCGTACAAACCACCAGCCCCAACTCCGTACAAACCACCAGCCCCAACTCCGTACAAACCACCAGCCCCAACTCCGTACAAACCACCAGCCCCAACTCCGTACAAACCACCAGCCCATGTCCATCACCTGTGTCTCTTCTCGTTACATGATTCACACTGGCATTGAACTCAACGAGGCAGCATTCATTGAAAGTGGAAACCAGCCAATGAAAAAACAGACAAGACAACTAAATTGAAATAACAGGTAAACATGCAGGACATTATAATTCCCGGGTTAATTTTGAGTATTCTATTAATAATGATTCTTTCATTTGGACTTCTGTCTTCTGTCTACGCCTGTTATGAATTAGTGGCCATGTGCGCTTGTCCTGTAATAAACCCGATAAATATACTTCCCTCATGGGTCTATGTTCGTATTGATCAGGGTTGTTGCCGGAAGCAACAAACAGTCTCAGTATAATGTCACTACCCTAAGAACCATAAGCCCGGTGGGGTCAGTTGATGGGGTCAGTCGGTGGGGTCAGTCGATGGGGACTTCACTTGTCTGTTTCCTAGTCACCAGATTGCTCCATGTTGCTAAATGGCTTGCAGACCAAACTGTTTGTCTCAATAAAATAAAGGATCATTTAACGTAATTATACTTCATACATTTTTCATCTCATATAAAAACGTGATGAATTTATTATAACTCGAAAATTGTCCAGGTATAAATAAAATAAATGAGTATTGTGAGGATTATTAGCCTGAAGGCCCACACCAGCGCTGGCTCACCGGCATAGCTCAGCCAATCATGGTACACCAGCGCCTGCTCACCGGCATAGCTCATCCAATCATGGTACACCAGCGCTGGCTCACCGGCATAGCTCAGCCAATCATGGTACACCAGCGCTGGCTCAACCACAGAGCTCAGCCAATCATGGTACACCAGCGCTGGCTCACCCACAGAGCTCAGCCAATCATGGCACAACAATGTTGGTTTACCCTACTGTGTATCATATCGTTATTGTTATAATTTATGTAAATGTTGTTACTGTTTTTGTTATTCAATACAATTATGAGTAATTCATGCTTTTAAATATAATAAATACAAGACAGAACGAGACAAGAGGAACCACCAAAATAATTTTAATCCCAACCAAATAATTTCAATCCCACCAACATAATTGCAATCCCACCAAAAGCATTGTTCCAACAACCATGTCATGATTGATCATGACATAACTACATTAAAACAATCAAATGTATCACAGTAGCAGAGACCTGCGTTCTCAATAGTTGTTTTTACAAAAACAACACCAAAAAACAGCCAGGGTGCCATTGGGGAAATCTTTACCTTGAAGTCCTCTACATGGTGTAAAACACTTGGTCTGCTCAAAGGCCTTGGTCACCACCTCTCCCCTCAATAGGCTGGTGATAGACTCCACCTGAAGACCACAGAAAACACAGAGACAGACAGACAGTCAGAGAGACACAGAAAACACAGATACAGACAGACAGTCAAAGAGACGTAGAGAACACAGAGACAGTTTTATCAGATAGAACAACCATTACATCTCGTTTCTGATTGTGTTGCAAACTTTCCAGAATGAGGCCGTGCAAATGGCTGCCGGAACAGAAGTAGGCAAGTAATGCTTGCTAGCTACAGTACTGTCTATGCAATGACAATAAAATGGCACTGACTTTGATCAGGTTTTTTGGGGGGGAAATGGCTAGCTAAGTACCAGGAGATTATCTGTGTTCATTTACTGCCAGTACCCAGCTGGACACAGGATTTGAAATAGTTTTTACATTTGAAATAAAAACAATTGGAAAAGTTACAATTCCATGGAAATTGTAAAGTGGGGTTGCACCAGCTCTGCAACCCCACTTAACAATTTCCAAGGAATTGTACCTTTTCTAGTTTGTATTATTTTAAATGTGTGCGCCCCACTGCGTATTGATTAGCCGTCAGCCCACCTCGGCAGTAAGATACACACGAGCATCATTGAACCATCTCCTCCACCACCCTGCCATACCTTTGTTACTCCAGTACGGAGGACAGAGGCTGACTAATGTTATGCTTGATGGCAGTATTCTGACCTTAACTGAACATTGAACACTGAACACTGAACATTGAACACACAAGGTGTCTGTACGTTGGTGGGGTTAATGTCTCAACAGACCACTACTAAATGTCTGACTGTGTATAATATATTAAAACAGACAGAGATCTGGATCTCTTTTGAGGCTGTGCACTGTGTAGACATGTTTATTTGCACGCAAACACAATAAAAAAAAAGAACATTTCAAAACATATAGAAAAAATTACAAACAATTCAACAGAACAATCACAGACAGTATATTGATCCTCCATTACATTTTTACAATGTGCAAGGGAGACCAGAGTGGAGATTGCTGGCGTCTCTAATGTAATCCACGCCTGTGATCTGGTTTGGAAATGTGTTAGTCGAGTACATATTAAAAATATTCAGAGATCTGATATATTGGACACATGAACTGAAAAGCCCATGAAAAGAGCATATGTGCAAAGCAGTAGCATCAGGTGGAGTTCTGCAATGTCTGTCACACAAAATGAAAGAGATTTACCATCATCCTGAATCCCCCTTGATGTCATAATAATCATGTGACCAATCATGAGTCCAAGAATGAGTCTTTGTCTGTAAACGAGTCACTGGACAAGTCAGAATCATTGACTGAAGAGATGATCAAGGGGTCCTGGTTGGCGTCTTTTTTGTTAAAAGGGCACAAGAATGGATAGAGTTTCTCGGCAAAGGTGCAGCCGGTGAAAGAGTAGATGTGAGAAACGTTACCCACGTCATAGAAGGAGACTTGCTCCCCCTCATAATCCACAAACACTCCCACCTTCTGGGGGGCCTCACTTAGGGAGAGGTTTACGGCTTTTTTTGAGATAGCGCTGTATTTATTTCTCGACCTTAGCCCCAAAGTCCAGAGTCTCTCATTAGCGACCATTGGAGCTCGTCTTTTCCTATCCACGGACTCCCTGGCTACCCCCAACTCCCACCTGGTCTTACCCCCAACTAGCACCTCGTAGTAGAACCTCCCTGAGGAGAAGCCCTCCTTTCCCAGGACACAGCAACCTAGGACAAACCTGCCCGGGTGGTCAGGCACATTCCTTTTGTTGCATCTATGCCAAACCCCTTTTCCGTCCTTGAAGATGCCAAGTCTGCGATGAGCGGTATCCGGATCCAGGGTCACGTCCACAGCAGCACACTGGACACTCCTCAGCTCAGCATCACGCAAATTCTTCAGTTCGCTACTCAGTTTCTCCTGCAGCAGGGACACAGCTCTGACCGTCACCTCCATCAGCTGTCTCTGAGAAGCCGCAACCCCAACATCCCCCTCACAAACCTGGCTGTAAACCCTGATCTCTGACCAGTTTCTGGTAGGCAGAGGGATACAAGGGGATTGGGAGGTCTGGGTGAGGTGAAGGTGGTCCGTATTTTCAGAGAGATGCTTCAGCTGAGTGCTTTCCGTTTGTAGAAGACTGATTTCTTGTTCCAGCTCTTTGACTAAACCATTGCCACGCCTCTTTACTGCTTCATGCTTCATGTCACGCATCGCCCTCTCAGACAAAATAAGACTAGCCTTATGGTCTTCAATGAAATCCATCAGAGCAGTGAAGGCTTTTATTTGTGCACCGTTTTCGGTGTCTCTTGTTGTGTCTCTCCAGCTGAGCTCTATGGAGTCGTTGATCTCCCGGACCTTCTGCCGTCGCTCCAGGATCATCCGCTCAACCTCCGCCTCCTTCTTCCCCAGCTCAGCCTTCCTCCGTCCACACTCTTCCTCCACGGGGACGGTGTGGTGACCCTGGTGGTCCGTCTCTGTGCACGCCAGGCACACGAGCGTACGATCGGTCAGACAGAACCTCTCCAGGAGTCCGTCATGCTTCTGACACTTCCTGTGTTCCGGGGCTTCAACAGGATCTGTCAGCTTGTGTCTCTTCGGGACTGGGTCTATCAGTCGAGGCTCACAGAGGGACACAAGGGCCCTGCGCTTGGTCCCAGTGAAAACGCCACAGGACTCTTCTCCCGACTCTGTTGCTTCCATCTGTACTGCCTGACGGAACTTGGCAGCCATCTCCTGAATGAAAGTGTTGACCAGGAGATATGGCCTCCGGTCAAACAATACTTTACACAGCGGACACTGGCAGAGGTCGTTGTTATCCCAGTATCCTGTGATACAGGCCATGCAGAAGTTATGTCCACACGGTGTAGACACTGGCTCAGAGAACACATCCTGACAGATAAAACACTGGAACTGCTCTTCAGACAGAAGGAACTGAGCCATATCTAGACAGAGACCAGAATAACACTGTTAAACACGTAAAAATCAATAAACATATTGAAACATTTTAAGGGGCCAACATGTAGGTTATTTTTTGCATTGCTTCAAGTTAACTTCAACAGACCTGTACAACATGATCAAAGACACCGACATGGAACACAAAGCTCTGATCAAGAATATTTCAACTTTAACAGACATTGGTAGAGGTTTTATATTAGACAATTATGTCAAAAAACACCTGTACATCCATAATAGACCGAGTCTAGTCAGAGGAACAGCAGTTGCCAGTCCTTCATGATTAGATCATGCTGATGGTCAATTAAAAACGGGGTAATACACTTTTGGATATTTTGCCCCATACTTAAGTAATGCTTATTAGCGTCCTCTAAAGTAACATATTTTAGCATATATATTATAAGTTTGTATGTGTTTTTGTAGTAAAGGGGTCAGCAGAAGAGACTTTGGTTTTAGTTGATTTATGTGCATAAATTATGTTTCATAAATAATAACTTTATTTATAGTTAAATCTTTGTTGACTCACCTGGGCCTGCTGGTTCTGGAAATCCGGACTGTGGGGATTAGTATTATGTATATTATATATATAGTATTAGTATTATATATATTATATATATAGTATTAGTATTACGCACAGGAACAGGACCTTCACAGTGGTTGTAGGTCTAGGTATTTCCTGAGAGCAGGGACGTTTTCTCTACAAATCATCTGCTGTTTGACTGGTTTCATTTCAGCCAAGTGACATGTTAAAACACAACTCTTCGGATGTTTACCACAGAGATCCAACGAGAGGATCATTATAGGCAGTTTATTTCCCCAGATGACTCAGTACATAAAGACAAAAGCGCATGATAATGTGTCATCATGCTGGAATTAAACCAACCACAGCGATGCATATTTACCACAATATTCATCCCATGAACACACAACAGTATGTATATATATACAGTACAGACCCATCTGGTAGTAGTTCTAGGTTATATACTGTACCAAGACCAGTGTGGTAATAGTTGTATGTTATTAAACAGCACCAATACCATTTTGGTAGTAATTGTAGGTTTATATAGACAGTCTATTTCTATTTCTGGCCATTGGGAAAAGATATACGTTGTACAAACTTCAATACTGTTTTGACTGAATTGAGCTATCAAGACAATAAAAGAAATAGGAAAGACAGTGTAAAGATAGACAAAGCCAATTGCAGTTTGTAACAAAGATGTTACCAAACTTCTTGCGAAACCAGGCGGGTATTTTTCACACAGGTTGAAGAAACCCTACCTCAGTAAAAAAGCACAATTGCCCCTCCTAGCTCGAGGAGTGGCCACTCCAGACGGAACGGATCCATTTAGATAACCCCTCCATTCTCTAGGAGAATGTACATTGCAGCCATTTCCTCCAGTCAGTGAACGAAAGAAGTGCACGAAGAGAGTAAAGAAGTTCACAAAGCGAAATGAAGAAGTGCACAAATCGGGTGAAGAAGTGCACAAAGCGAGTGAAGAAGTACACTCTTTGGAAGGAGGTACACGGGACAGTGTAGTGGATGTAAATACACACCTGGCTGAAGAGGTGCTCCAGGAAGCCGTGGAGTTTCTTCTGCTTGTCATGTGAGATCCACACACTGGTAGGCATCTCATCACCTACAGAACAAGAGTCACAGTCGTCAGTCAGCCAACAAGACGAGAAAGAGAGAGAGAGAAAGAGAGAGAGAGAGAGAGAGAGAGGAAAGAGAAGAAAGAGAAGGAGAGAGGGAAAGAAAGAGAGAGAGAGAGAGCGAAGGAAGCACATGTTACCCATCTACAGCCATGTGTCAGGTCCAATCTCCTTGTCACTCTGTCATATATCAGTCACACACTGAACATGTGTGTGTGATAGGTCTTTGTTTTGTAGCATACAGACCCGAGATGTTTGACAGGAAACAGCTGTAGATCCCCCTACATAACACCGAAGGGCGTGGCCAAATGCCTGTCCTTGCCCATCACCCATCTAAACCCAATCCCAGTCATCCATTCCAAATCACACTCATCCATACCCAATCCCAATCATCCATTCCAAATCCCATTCATCCATACCCAATCACACTCATCCATATTAACACTCATCCACACCCAATCACAACTCAACTCAAACACAAGCTTTTTGTTGTCATGGTACTTGTATATCCTACCTATGTTGTATACACACAGCTCAAAGACATGAAGGAACACGTAATCAACGCACTATGACACTAAGGCAACAAAACTTCAGGGATATCAATCTGTCCAGTTAGGAAGAACAAGCCACAGTGAATCAAAGTCACCTGTTTTCAAATGAAAGTGAGCACAGGTGCACTGGAGAGGCGACAGCAAGACAACCCGCCATCTTTAATATATTACATTGATATTACGACCCGAAGTGTGATTTTAGTATTCCTTTTTGGTAAGCAGCGTAGGGAGGTGGACACTGTGCCATTTATAACCACGGCCATGTGCAGTGTGTGTGTTTGCGTGTGTGTGTGTGTTTTGTTAGACCTTGTGGTTGGATGGTTTGTGTGTAGGTGTGTTCTTAGACCTTGTGGTTGGGTAGTGTGTGTGTGTGTTTTATTAGACCTTTTGGTTGGACGGTTTGTGTGTGTGTGTTTGTTATTAGACCATGTGGTTGGGTAAGGTGTGTGTGTGTTATTGGACCATGTGGTTGGGTAGTGTGTGTGTGTGTTATTAGACCTTGTGGTTGAACAGTGTGTGCGTGAGTGGTGTTATATACTGTGGGCTCGATGAGGCCTTGAACGAAGACATGTAGAGTACATCATTCTGATCCTGGGCTGCCATCTATATGACTGGTGTAAGCCAGCGAAGGTGAGCCCCAGTCATGACACTGCATTATCATATACACACATACATGACACTGCATTATCATATACACACATACATGACACTGCATTATTTTATACACATACATGACACTGCATTATCATATACACACATACATGACACTGCATTATCTTATACACATACATGACACTGCATTATCGTATACACATACATGACACTGCATTATCATATACACACATACATGACACTGCATTATCATATACACACATACATGACACTGCATTATCTCATACTGTCATGTCCTGGCTGGGGCCCCAAGCCTTCTCTGTGCCTTGGGCTCACCCCCAGTCAGGACAGGACACTTAGAGAGGCCTCTAGCCTTCTCGATGCCGCTGTGGGCTCCCCAGTCAGAGCAGTTGTGTTCAGTTGCCTCTGATTGGGGAGCCTACTTAGGCTGAGTTAGCACCACACTAGGGGTGGTTTATTGTTTGTGTATCACAACGTCACGGTTTGTCTTTTGTTTAATTCCATTGCACAGTGGATACGCTACACATTTCTTTGTATTTAGTTTAGTTCTGTTTTCATACAGTCTTCATACAGCACCTTTACTTTACGGTTACAGTTCGTGTAGTGTTTGTTTGTGTATTATTGGATTAAATTCACCTTTTTCTTTATACAATGTCTGCATTTGGTTCAACTCCACACCGCAACCGTGATACATACACATACATGACACTGCATTATCTTATACACACATACATGACACTGCATTATCATATACACACATACAGACCCATTCACACAAACACCTACTGTTCCTGGGATGTGAAGCGGATGTTAATAATATTCGGGTAATATAAGATACTGTCTTTAGTGTATTTGAGCATCCATGGGATATATAGAACAAGCCTGAGTACGAACTGTGTGTGTTGTTAATATGTAGTACAACTGTGGGCGGGGTGTTGGCTAGTTGTGGAGGTGGGGTCTTTTACCTGAGTCCATGTCATCAGAATGAACATAAGAACTGCAGTGACTGCTACAGATGCTGGTGAAGGACGCAATGGAGTTCCTGTTGCTGTTACAGTCGCTAAAGGAAGACACACAAAAATACATAATCCACCACTTGGACATACAATATCACTGCTTCTAATGCTAGGCTAGCCATAACCTTAATTATCACCCTAATGCTAGGCTAGCCATAACCTTAAACATCACCCTAATGCTAGGCTAGCCATAACCTTAAACATCACCCTAATGCTAGGCTAGCCATAACCTTAATCATCGCCCTAATGCTAGGCTAGCCATAACCTTAATCATCGCCCTAATGCTAGGCTAGCCATAACCCCTAACTCAAATGCTAGGCTAGCCATAACCTTAATCATCGCCCTAATGCTAGGCTAGCCATAACCCCTAACTCAAATGCTAGGCTAGCCATAACCTTAATCATGACCCTAATGGTAGGCTAGTCCTAACCCTAACCCTGAATACTGGTATTGATTTATTATTATCTATAATACTGAATACTGGTATTGATCTATTTTACTTACAATAATATTGAATACTGGTATTGATCTATTTTACTTACAATAATATTGAATACTGGTATTGATCTATTATTATCTATAATACTGAATACTGGTATTGATCTATTACTATCTATAATACTGAATAGTGTTATTGATCTATTACTATCTATAATACTAAATACTGGTATTGATCTATTATTATCTATGATACTGAATACTACTGATCTATTTGAGAATCCGGTTCAGTGTTAACAGTTATTATAATAGGCTAATAATCTTCCGTCCAGCTCCCATCATCCCTTCACCTCCAGTCAGCCCTCTACCTCTGTCATCCCTTTATCAACCATCATCCCTTTATCAACCATCATCCCTTTATCTATTGTTATCCCTTTTCCTCTGTCATCCCTCTACCTACCATCATCCCTCTCTATTTGCATCCCTCTGTCTACCGTCATCCCTCTACCTCAGTCATTCCTGTCTACCGTCATCCCCCATCAACAGTCATCCCTCTACCTCAGTCATTCCTGTCTATTGTCATCCCCCAGTCTACCGTCATCCCTTTATCTATTATCATCCTTCTACCTACGTCATCTATCTACTTTTGTCATCCCTCTATCTACGTCATCCATCTACTTTTGTCATCCCTCTATCTACCGTCATCTCTCAACCTCAGTCATAACTTCACTTCTTGTCACACCTTCATATCATACCCTCTTCACTCTTACCCCTTCTCCTTTATCCCTCACCCCTTCTCCTTTATCGCCTCAGCCACTTCTCCTTCATCTCCTCACCCCTTCTCCTTTATCTCCTCACCCCTTCTCCTTTATCTCCTCACCCCTTCTCCTTTTTCTCCTCAGCCCTTCTCCTTTATCTCCTTGCCCCTTCTCCTTTATCTCCTCACCCCTTCTCCTTTATCTCCTCCCCTCCCTTTCCCAGAATCCCCCTCTCTCTCTGTAAATACCTGTAGCTGTCTCTGTTGCTGATGGTGTCGTGCCCCGAGTCCTCCTGTTCATCTCCCGCTACGTTAAAACACACCTTCTTCCCATTCTTCTCTCCTCTCTCCCCCTCGCTCTCTGTCGAGATGTAACTCTCCGGTGTCTTCGTGTCCGAGGCAGGAGGGAGGGTAATCGACGAGAGCAGACTGGAAGAGGGAGGGAGGGGGAGAAAGAGGAGAAGAGCGAGATGGAGGATGAGAGAAGTAGAGAACGAGAAAGAAAAGGGGGAGAAAGGAAGGGAGAGAGACGGAGGGGGAGAGAGATAGAGAGACGGGTGAAGAGGTGAGAGAGAGAGGGGAGAAGGGGGAGAGGGAGAGGGGGGGTGTATTACTAAAAATATCCACAGCAGACAGAAGTCCTGTAGTCACAAACAGCAGACATCATCCCATCAGACAGCAGAGTGCTTCATGATCTATGGCTTCCATCCTGCATTCCTAAACATCCCGCCAGGATGACTTCACACAGAAAACATGCCTCACACTGACAGAAAGCTGATGTCATCAAGATGTCTGTGCATGTCTGTGTGAAGAAAACAAAGAGTGTTTGCGTGACAACATCAGAACATATACAGATGTGTAATTATGTGTGAGCTGGCATGTGTGTGTGTGATCTGCAATGAGTTTACATGTGTCCTGGCATGCAGCCTATATCTCTACATTCACCCTTTATCTCTACCCTTTACCTCTACCCTCCCTTCTATCTCTACCCTCTATACCAACCCTCTATATCAACCCTCTATACCATCTATATCTACCCTTCCCATCTCTACCCTCTATCTCTACCCTCTATCTCTACCCTCTATCTCTACCCTCTATCTCTACCCTCCCTTCTATCTACCCTCTATATCAACCCTCTATATCTACCATTTATGTCTACCCTTCCTCTCTCTTCCCTCTATATCTACCCTCTATCTCTACCCTCTATATCTACCCTTCCCATCTCTACCCTCTATCTCTACCCTCTATCTCTACCCTCTATCTCTACCCTCTATCTCTACCCTCTATCTCTACCCTCTATCTCTACCCTCTATCTCTACCCTCCCTTCTATCTACCCTCTATATCAACCCTCTATATCTACCATTTATGTCTACCCTTCCTCTCTCTTCCCTCTATATCTACCCTCTATCTCTACCCTCTATCTCTACCCTCTATCTCTACCCTCTATCTCTACCCTCCCTTCTATCTACCCTCTATATCAACCCTCTATATCTACCATTTATGTCTACCCTTCCTCTCTCTTCCCTCTATATCTACCCAAAACAAAGACAGTGCTGCTCTGGTCGCCTGTCATTTAAACAATGTAAACGATGAAGGTCTCATGCTTCTCCCTCACTTAGGTTTTATAAAAAATAGAAAGAGACAATAGACCGTCACATTGCAAGACCCTAATTGGTCAGACACCCAGACGGTGGCTTGCCTCAGTGGGATCGTACTCCTCATGGTCCGGGGAGTACCACCTCACCCCCCACAGGCACAGATCCCTGGTGCCATCGAACCCCCGAAACGTGTCCAGGACGCCCCAGATCCCACATCAAAGGAATCCACATGTGCCTCAGCCCGGATCCCACAACTAAGGGTTAGGGTTAGGGTTCGCCCCATTGTCCTCCAGCTGACGCTCACATCCACTACTAGACCATGGTGCTCACTGTCCGAGCCGCAAGGGAAGAGGACTTAGACTGTGTCCCAAATCTCACCCTACACTGAACCCTAGTGGTGGACTATAGGGAACTGGCCACGTGGGACCGTCAAGAGTGTCGACTCCATGGAGACATTCAGAGCCCAAGACCTGGGTTGCTACATTGGTCTGTACACAAACCAGGCTCGCACAGCAAATGCCACGTTGGCTGGCATTTGAAAGTCCTCCCACTCATGCCAGCCTCTGTGTGTGTTTCCCATTCTGCCATGGCAGTCATCCAGGTTCCAACAGACGTACACGGGGAGTCAACAGACCGCCCTCTCATCTCACACACACGCACAACATCACACAATAGTTTGTGTAGCCTAGATTGTCTTCTCTCCCAGCCTATACTCCTTCATCCCCCCCACCATTCCTCCCCCCTTCCTTCCTCCAAAACTGTCCAATCAGAGGAGTCCATATTATTGCCCACTCCAGAGCTCACAAACAAAGCTCCTCTAGCATGCAGTGATGTTCCATCGCCATGGAGAAGGTTCTGATCATTTATTGGCTGGTGGTTATGCCTGGTTCAACAATGAGAGGTCGGGACAACTTGACATTACGCATGTTTGTAAATAAACAAACGATATTGCTAGAAAGCGTGACCAGTGGTGGGGTTATTGAGTTATAACCGCCTGAGAATAAAAACAAAAAACATGTAAACACTGAACTAAACATAATGAGCATAGTTCTGCTTCATTCCTTCCCAGTTATACCAAAGGCAGACGCACGTCCTCTGTCAAACAGTTCCGCAAAGAGTTGACCGACAACCAATCAGTGAGAGCAGGCCAGGGCATGTGGGCGGGGCATCAGAGAGAGAAGATTGATCACTGCATTCAAAATGGACGACACAGTAGACAGGGCCAGATGGAGAAGAGTGACTAAAGAGAAAGAGAGAGAAAAGAAAACAGGGACAAGGAGAGAAAGATATAGATCGATCAAGAGATAGAGATAGATAAAAAGATAGATTGATAAAGATAGATAGATAGATCTACATCTCTGGTATTCGCTCCTTGTGTATTTTTAAACAAAATGTTTACATGATTTATTTTGGGACTTTTACGTTTACGAAATGGAACACAACTTAATCCCACAATTCTTATTGATCTTTTTTTCCAAGCGGTTAATGTTTTGACTCTCAGTGATCTGTCATACACTTTTCCCAAATACCTTTAGGTCCTTGACCCCCCTCACACCCTACACTCATTTTAAATCTCTTTCAAACTCAAAACAGATCTTTTACAGAAATTTGTTTTACAATTCAATTGTTGACACTTCGTATACATTCTGGAATCTTTCGGAGGCCCTGAACTAAGGAGCCAGATGGGCAATTAAAGTGCAATTAAAATCCAGAATCGACATTATTCCAGACCGATCCATGAAACAATTCCTATTATGTAATTAATCATTGACATGGACCAAGTAAATCACATTTTATAATAATGATAAAACAGAATTCACAAAAAAAGCATAAAACGCAGTTTATCGGGAACCTGTTAGAGATCAGAATTTAAAAACGCCCACATTTACACTCTTGACTTCTTGCGGCAGAATGGTTGGGTCTTTATTGACCTGTACTGCATCTTTATGTCTGGATGTCTACTAACTGTATCTTAGCCCAAAGACAGAACAGGTAGTTTATGTCCACCAAGGAGCAGGTATTTGCCTGTCATGAGAGGACATTGTGTCAAAAAGACAGAAATAAATACCTGGAAAAACGCAATAATTTGCATTAACCACATACACATTATGTAGAGTGTGTTCGTGTTCTGTGTTTCAACGGTGAATTCTTCCACAGTCTTGACAAATGTCAGAACAAATGCCGGTCATATTCCAAGCCCCACCCACCCTCTTCAAAGCAGACACATTCTAAGCCCCACCCACAAAGTAATGCCAACTTGATCCCTATCCCCTACATAGTGACCCCAACCTGATCCCTATCCCCTACATAGTGACCCCAACTTGATCCATGTCCCCTACCAAGTGACCCCAACCTGATCCCTATCCCCTACAAAGTGATCCCAACCTGATCCCTATCCCCTACAAAGTGATCCCAAC
>JACXGK010013157.1:0-13331 GCA_016801125.1 Novumbra hubbsi
AATCTCAACACAAACACCTTCCCAGAGAAACCCTGTGAATCTCAACACAAACACCTTCCGAGAGAAACCCTGTGAATCTCAACACAAACACCTTCCCAGAGAGACCCTGTGAATCTCAACACAAACACCTTCCCAGAGAAACCCTTTGAATCTCAACACAAACACCTTCCCAGAGAGACCCTGTGAATCTCAACACAAACACCTTCCCAGAGAAACCCTTTGAATCTCAACACAAACACCTTCCCAGAGAAACCCTGTGAATCTCAACACAAACGCCTTTCCAGATGGACCCTGTGAATCTCAACACAAACGCCTTTCCAGATGGACCCTGTTAATCTCAACACAAACGCCTTTCCAGATGGACCCTGTGAATCCCAACAGAAACACGTCCTTTTAAAGCATTTCAGGAGACCGGTTACAGCTGGTTTTAAACAGCACTGGTCTTATGGACATGTCAGAAGCATGTGAGAAGTAAAATGATGTCCAAATAAAATGTGACTGTGGAGACAACTGAGAGTACCTACTGGATATTTGTCAGGATCCTTTCAGATTGTTGGGGTAATCTTTCTGAAAATGCTTAGAGGTTATTACTCAGATTTTTTGCGTTATGCACATTTTATACACTGATTACGGTTTAACGTTCTGAGACATGCTTGACCACCATGCAGAGGTTTATTAAGCAGCCTGTGTTACAAAAACCAATTTACATGTTTTCACACATTTGAACTTGGGTCAAAACATGTGTATCTCCAATGGTCGCCACAGTTCAATGTTTGCCATAGTTTCAGAGGATGACAGCCTGTTGATAATGAGAGTGGACACATACAGTTAACAGCCTTACAAAAAATGTGCACTGCGTTCAGCACGTGTTTTCTTTGGGCCTTTGTTTGACTTGTGATCTAAGCAGGCTCTTCCTTATTTGCTACCTGTCTTCAGTGGGGACTGGGACATGTTCTACATGACACTGTACAGGCCTAGCAGTTCACAAACCATAATAAACACAATGCTACAACAACGCATTTGTTCTTCCAAAACCACTGCTCATGTAAACAATTTCCCAACATTTAACCATTTTGGATTTGCTCTCATGAATTGTCTAATAGAGCATCGTGTCTACAGTTTGGTTGGTGTATAACATCATTCCACATATTAGGAGCCACATTCTGTGGGTGAAAATGACCAGTCACTACAATGACTGCATGTTACACAGTCCTAGGGCTACTCTTCACGAAGGAGTCATTCTGAATTGTATCGTTTGCCTTAAAATGCTTAGCATCAATGTATTTCACCCTCCACACAATAATCACTAATCTTAAAATGTCACTGAAACATATAGGCTCATTTTGCAAACACAGATTAAGCCTAGTCTAGGACAAAACAAATAAGATCATTGGAGTTTTCCATTGAACTTGATAGGGAGAAACCTGCCCTATGTGCGAAAAGAGTTGTTTTTAAATGTGTAAATATACTACACTAGCCAGCTGGCCCACGTGTGAAACTATTATTAGAAATACTACAATGTATGTTGCTAGGAGCAACGATGATGAACGAGGGATTGTTAGATTCATCCTTCACATGTTTATGGTAACTTTTAGTCAGGCGAGAAATGTTTATTGGAGTTTTTTCCAGAGCTTCCCGGTCGGTAGGAATGTCAACAACCTAGAGAACAAGCATCATCCCTGTGAAACTCTGTGATTGGCTCACCCAAGTGAGAATCCCGGTTGCATGACCTTGAAGTCACAGGGACCAGAACGTAGTGTAATACAAAATGCTAGTGAATTACTGCTCCATTGATCCCAACCCAGAGAAGATACATTTAGGTCAGGGGTCTTAAACCGGTTCCACGGAGGGCCGAGTGTCTGCAGGTTTTAGTTTTTTCCTGTGAATTGGTTCCAGGTTCAGACCTAAATAACCAGATGAGGGTAGACCAATCAGTGACATAATTAATCAATCAAGTACAAGGTGAGAGTGAAAACCTGCAGACACTCGGCCCTCAGTGAAACCGGTTTGAGACCCCTGATTTGGGTAGAAATCCCCAGGGCTATTTTTTAAACAAAATGTATTGGCTGATGCAATTCCCTTTGTGTGCCATTTATACATAAAAAAAACTGCTTCATATAATTCAAGGCAGCATGAGAAACAGGTTAACTGCTCTGCTTACATATGATTTATTAGCCAAGTAGAATCAGTTATTTCTTGGACAGAAAGAATCCCTGTCACTTTAGACCCAGAAGCTTCTGTGCATGTGTATCAGATCCATGTATTTATTCTCTATGAGCACTATACATGTTGGGCTAATTAGAGGTTGTCGCCACCCCAAACGCTATCTATTCTGTAGCAGAACTCCTCCTTCATGTGTCTCACAATGCTCTGTTCGATGGACCTGATAAGGGAGGATTTGTTCTTTGGCTCCAGCTAAGAAATACCATACAAATAGCAGTGATCTTTTCTCACTAGATTCACTACAATTGATGGGAAATACCAACGGCATAAAGCCAACCAGGCTACACATCTAAAAGACATCCTACCGCAGAGAAAATAACTGAATGTTTGTGCTCTACAACTGAGATCACACATGAATTGTCCCCAGGTTGGTAGAGAGTTAACATTACGAGCAACAACATTTCCATTCAGACAAATCCAGCCCACTATCAAACTCTAAGTACCCGCCAGAAGTGCAAACCAATCAGAGTCCAGCTCCTCTAGGTTTGCTTCCTACAGTAGGTTACAAATCTACAAGCTGAAAAGGTTCTGGATCTTCAGTGAATTTTTTTTCAATCAGTGGTGGAAAAGATCTCTACTCATGGACAGTTAATTAAAATAATTGCCAATGCTTTGGCTTTTCCATTAATGGAAATTGAGTTGTGTTCTTTTGTTGAGTTGACCAGCAACCCCTCAAATCCTCTCACCCCCAAAACACTCCTTCAACAGACACAAAACCACAGTGGCATTATTGTCTTGGTAAATTGAGGCTTGAATATCAATGATTCTGTATTATGAAGTGGGTTGTTTCAAGCCTGTATGTTGATTGGCTGATTTATCAGACCTCAGGTCTGACAACAGTTTTTTTTTACAGTTGGTAAACCAATTCATAGCAATAAGGCACCTTAGAGGTTGGGGTATACAGCCTGAAGGCCACGGATAAGGATGTTGCATTGTGACAAAGAACAGCCTTTAGCTGTGGTATATTAGTGTAATACCACACCCCTCACGACGTATTGCATGATAAAGACTTAATCAACACAAATGACCTTCTGCAAACCCCAGCAGAGCAGCTACAATCCTACGACAGCTGAAAACAGACACACAAATTTTAAGCAGGCCAACACTATTCAATCTACTTTTAGTAAATCACCTTTGACACTATTTCATGAGAGTGTGTGTGATGGAGGGTTGTCCTATATTTTATTGATGCTGAGGAGGAAAATTAGGTTGTTTCAGCTCAGGGTTAATGACGTAATGTGGAGTTTAGAAGTGTGTAGTGGTGAGTACTGTACAGTGGTGGGAGGTAGTGGTGAGTAGTGCACGGTGGTGTAGGTAGTGGTGAGTAGTGCACGATGGTGGGAAGTAGTGGTGAGTAGTGCACGGTGGTGGGAGGTAGTGGTGAGTAGTGCACGATGGTGGGAGGTAGTGGTGAGTAGTGCACGATGGTGGGAGGTAGTGGTGAGTAGTGCACGATGGTGGGAGGTAGTGGTGAGTAGTGCACGGTGGTGGGAGGTAGTGGTGAGTAGTGCACGATGGTGGGAGGTAGTGGTGAGTAGTGCACGATGGTGGGAGGTAGTGGTGAGTAGTGCACGATGGTGGGAGGTAGTGGTGAGTAGTGCACGATGGTGGGAGGTAGTGGTGAGTAGTGCACAGTGGTGGGAGGTAGTGGTGAGTAGTGCACAGTGGTGGGAGGTAGTCGGTATTGGGGTATTGGGTGTCCAAGCTGCTAGAAAGGGGTGGAGCAGGGAAGGTGGGGTGGTTTTGTCACACTTGTTCATGGCAAAATAATGTTCCCTTAAACTGTTATTGAAGTGTAGCATCACTCTCACAGGAACTAAAGGAAAATTGGTACTTATGTACAATGAGAGAGAAAATAAATTGTCTACAAGAGAATCAAACATTATTTAAGAACAATGCTGATTTCCAACCAACACACTGACAAAGACCACTACTGTCATCACAATGTAACTACCAGTATGCAGAACCTCCTTAATGGCACTGAACACAGTGGAAAACATCGACACCCTTCTGAACGGGCAGGAACCCCCCAGTGGATGTCATCACCAGGGAGAATGAAGGATGGACTGGCCCAGGGCGAGAGTTTGACAACTTGCATTGTATTGGACGGCGTTGAGTGTAGCATCCTGCCCTCCAACAACGAGGTCTGGTACCAGAGCATGTGGACAGTGGAGACCTACCTGTTTCCATAGGAACACATCCTCCTGGTTGCGTTGCCATGCAGTGATGAGGTGTATGGAGGAGAGAATCCCTCCACTGAGCACGGCGGCTCTCATCCGGACGGGGAGCAGCGTGTAGATGATGTAGATGAAGAAGACCGACCACCAGATGCCCTCGGAGGCGCTCCTGGGCGCCACCATCAGCACCCCGAACACCTGCACCAGCAGGAGCACCGCGATCACCAGGTAGCTGACCATCCACATGTAGTCCTGGTGGAAGCCGTTGCGGTTGCACACCACCATCATGGACAGGAAGAGGGCCATGGCCACCGAGAGGGCGGAGGCGTAGGCGACGTCGGGCGGAGCGTGGACGCAGTGGAAGGCCAGCATGATGCCGCACACCACCACCAGCACACCCATCAGCATGGTGAGGGAGCTCTGGTTGAGCCGGAAGAAGTAGCACTGGTAGAGGCGCTCCAGCTTGGCCGAGGTGAACTTCTTGGACCGGAACACCCGAAGCACGCAGGACCAGCACCCGGCCTCGCCCGCCCCCTCCACGTCCTCCCCTCCCCCCCCCCTCGGGTCTCCGTCGCCGAAGCCCAGGTCCACGGCCTTCAGGCCCAGGTCCCCGGACGCCCCGGCCCGGTTCCCGTAGTGGTCCTCCTGCCAGCCACAGCGCATCCCGATGTTGCCCCCTCCGCTGGGCCCCGCCCCCCCCCCCGGGCCGCGGTGGTAGTTCTCAGGGCTGGGGGGGGCGGAGTCCAGGTCTTCAGCGTCCCGCAGGCAGCTCATGTAGCGCGGGTTGCAGAGGGCCCCCCTCGGCTTCTGGGCCTTGCTGCCATTGCGCTCCCCCCACGCGGTCTTGCGTTCGTCCACCCCGGCTACGAAGAAGCCTTGGACCCACGACATCCTACTGGGACGCCGGAGGAAGGCTGGGATTAGTAGGTCGTCCGGAAACACAGGCAGACAAAGGACAACCCCCACTCCAGCCACTAGCCAACTGGGAGGCGGGTGAGCAGGGAAATGTCATGGAGCACCTGTCAATCACCCTGCCCGGGTCCAGGGTCCTCACACACGTCCCCTGTGGGTCTCCCGTCCGAGGCTACTGACCTTTGTGCACTCTGTGGAGGGTCCCAGCGATGCGCTCCTCAGCCAGGCCACGCATTTGCACACGCAGGTTGCTGGTCCGGGCCAGGGCAGTTCAGGGCAGTTCAGGGCAGTTCAGGGTAGTGCTGCTACCTTACCCAGGAGGCACTGCGGCTGAGGGCCCCGGAGCTGCTCCCCTGTCAAACAAACACAGTGGTGTAATGCCACCCCCTTCATCCGCTGGATACTAGAGACAAAGCACACCGAACGGCACCTCCCTTTTTTGGTTATTACAAATCGCCTTCAACTCCAGGGGTGAATTAATGAAGGTTGTAATAAACTGAAAAAGGGTGAGACAATGGCTACTCTTCCTGGGGCCTCAACAGAACTCAAACATTTTGAAACAATACATCACATAAAACACAAATAAAACATAAACATATGAAACATACACTAATAGATGTTTTTTTTACACTATCACTGTACTGTCTGACTACACTATCACTGTACTGTCTGACTACACTATCACTGTCTGAAAATCCTACAACCAGCTGATTTTACTATCACTGTCTGACTTTACTATCACTGTCTGACTACACTATCACTGTCTGATTTTACTATCAATGTCTGACTTTACTATCACTGTCTGACTACACTATTACTGTCTAACCACACTATCACTGTCTGACTACACTATCACTGTCTGACTACACTATTACTGTATAACCACACTATCACTATCTGACTACACTATTACTGTCTACCCACACTATCACTGTCTGATTACACTATTACTGTCTAACCACACTATCACTGTCTGACTACACTATTACTGTCTACCCACACTATCACTGTCTGATTACACTATTACTGTCTAACCACACTATCACTGTCTGACTACACTATTACTGTCTAACCACACTATCACTGTCTGACTACACTATTACTGTCTGACTACACTATTACTGTATAACCACACTATCACTATCTGACTACACTATTACTGTCTACCCACACTATCACTGTCTGATTACACTATTACTGTCTAACCACACTATCACTGTCTGACTACACTATTACTGTCTACCCACACTATCACTGTCTGATCACACTATTACTGTCTAACCACACTATCACTGTCTGACTACACTATCACTGTTTGACTACACTATAACTGTCTAACCACACTATCACTGTCTGACCACCCAACAATCAGCTGACTACACTATCACTGTCTGACTACACTATCACTGTCTGACTACACTATCACTGTCTGACCACACTATCACTGTCTAACCACACTATCACTGTCTGACTACACTATCACTGTCTGACCACCAAACAATCAGCTGACTACACTATCACTGTCTGACTACACTATCACTGTCTGACCACCCAACAATCAGATGACTACACTATCACTGTCTGAGGACGCTATCACTATCTGACTACACTACTACTATGTGACTACACTACTACTATGTGACTACAATACTACTATGTGACTACACGACTACTATGTGACTACACTACTACTATGTGACTACACGACTACTATGTGACTACACGACTACTATGTGACTACAGGACTACTACGTGACTACACTATCCCTATCTGACGGCCCTATCACTAGCTAACCGTTACTCTGTTAAGAGCCCTGAGGCTAAGCCTTGTTGCAAGATTTCAATATTCCATTCCAAATGCACCTGTCATCCACTCTATATACCTCCCTAGACTTCCCCAAAGTGTGTGTTAGTGTAGGTAAATTAGATCTCTTCAGAACATCAGGGCACAGTTGTGTTAGAGTGTGTGTCAGTGTAGGTAAATTAGATCTCCTCAGAACATCAGGGCATTGATGTGTTAGACATCTGAGGCCCTATTAGGAGGTAGTTAGCAATCAGCAGCCATTACAGATGATGCAAGCACACATACACACTCACAATTACATGCCCACACACACACACACAATTACACACACACACACAGATTAAGCCACTTCAGATTAAATTGTGCATGTTTCCTTTGTTATTTAGCCTAATAACTCATTGTCCCAAAGGGCAGCCTTGTAATGGCACCCTTTTGACAAGGGTAGTGCACTGTGAACACACTATTAGCATTTGGCACAAGTCAAGGACATTAGTATATAACCTCTAACAAACTTAATAAGGAAGCTCTGTCTTACAGCCGGGGAGAAACCGTTGATCAACAACCACAAAATAAAACATAACCATGACAGTGATCCAGTGCCTCTCCAAGTGTGTGTGACTGTGAATATCTAAGATGGAGGGTTGTTGATGCAGGCAAAAGACAAATGTAGACTTGTCAAGTATCCATTTTACTTATTTTATTATAATTTACTCTATTAACTATATCACTATTCTACAGTAGGTCCAAGCAGGTCCAAATGCCAGCATGTTTAAGTTTTGCAGTATAGTCCGCAGTGTAGTTATTAATAGAAGTTGCATTTGCAAAGAAACCTTTGGAACTAACTGAGGGTATGGCAAACAGAGAATCCTGTTCAGTGGTTGATATTTCAAATGGCTAGAATAGTACAACTCAGTACTGCCTTTCTGACTCTTCCCAACAAATCCGCTCCTGGGAAGACTAGATCTAATATTATTTAACAAATTCAGTTTAAAAAATAGTCTACCATCCTATTATACAGTTAAAGAAAAACAAATGAAGCAATAATCTGAAAGTTAAAAATGCATGTTTAGTTCTCAAAATCAGGTTTGAAATGTCCACATGCTGTTTACTAAGCGGGTTCTATTTTCTATATTTGATTTGTCTGTCTATAAATATGGACAAGGGTTAAGTTAGTATGGCCAACATGCCACGGTATCTCTCCATGTCAAAGCAGGTTTTAAGACAAATATTTACTCAGGTCAACAATAATGAGTTGCAGCACTGAAACGACGGATATTCTATTTCGACTTCGGAGCAAATAAAACAAACGCAACAGCCGGATATGCAAATTCCAAATCTAGGTATTGTTTTGGCAGGTAATTTGATCTAGTTAAAGCTCCTGGGTCAGACCGGCATACAAGCCTTTACCTCTGGTACACGCACGGTGGGTCAGGCAGCGCGAGCACGCAAGAGCATGCGGCGGTTATGTAACACAAACAGAACCGTGCATGCATGCATTACAGCAGCATCCTTTATGTATATATGTTTTTATCCTTTTATTTCGAATAACGCTGGATTCAATTCTAACGCACTTGGTATAAACCGGGTTTATAACGTTGTGATTTAACTGTATGAAATATATAGGCTATAGAGTTTGTGTTTCAATTACTTTAGCAAATACTGGCCTGAACACCATGTAAATAAATAGGAATATGATATGCAATCACATATTTGCATAAAGCCTACGCTATGTTGGCAAAACCATCCAAACACACGGATTACATAATCGGACGCACTATGTGTGTGTGTGTGTGTACAGTCTATATGACAACCATTGCTTTTCCATGCAAGACTGGAGACATTTCGTGTCAGTAACGGCTAGCAACAATGGCTCTACTTATCAAACGTTGTATAAAAATAAGTTGTACGTTCTCCTTGCACCGAGTCGTTGTTATCATACTCTTGACTTTTCGACGTCAGAATTGAAGTTATGTGTAGACTAATTTAAAATCTCTCCACAGACTTTTCAGAGGAACAGTGTAAAGATATACATTCCATCGCACTGATACCAATTGTTGGCAAATTAATCGACGACTGCGAAGATAACACTGTAAAGCCCCAACAATCTTCCTACGATGGGAGAACATGATACATGTCCTAAACCGGTTTCTTCTAGGTAGGTCCCTTCTAAAATGCATAGCCTAAAAACACCTAGCATGTCTCTTCTTTTCTCGGACACTATTATAGGCTTCAACAACTGCTTACACAGACTGTAAAGGCTTGTAACTTCTAGCAAAATGGTCGATGTGCTATGCAAAACAGTGCAAATACATTGCAAATGCCTGTATAAAATGACACTTTGGGACCACAAGCTGCTGCCACACTTTCCTGAAGAGGCCGATTTAACATGGCAATCTCTGCTGTTCGGCTGACGTTTTCACAAGTAACATGTGTACTGTACCTACATTTTTAATAGACTTAATCCTATTGTTGCGATCAATGTAGCGTTGTTGTAGCCTGCAAAACAGTTGTTCGGAAGCCTACGACCGCGGGAGAGCTCGTACGTTACTTACCACTGACTGGAAAACCTTGTGCGAACAGCGCACAGTGTACCCTACTTTCCCCCTTGGCTTTCAGTCCGTCACTCTCTTCTCGTTTCCAATGAAAAAAAACATCAGTCGACGTTCGTAGACTATCATCGAACTGCTACAAATGCAAAATATATCTATTGCTCGCGATGTGCTCTCAATGTGGCATTCTCGTTTGGTTCGCTGGTCGTCTCCCTCCCTCGTTCTCATACATTCTCATGTCATGAACTCAGAAGCCCTCTAGAGGTAGGGTGTGTGTGTGTGTGTGTATGTAGGGATGTACTTAAATTCTCATGAACGGATATGCCTACAAATAGCAATACAAATACCAGAGCTATTTTAAGCGTGGCAAGCAATAAATAATTATTGTATGTTGAATCCAGTCAAAAACGTTTGTCATGGGCATTAAAGAAAGGTGTCTGTGAAACGTGCTTCCTTAGTAACAAGTGGTGTCTATCACCTTGTACTACTCTAACTGCTTTGGTAACCAGTTAATATGACAAAATAATACAACAAGGCATCTCAGGGGTTTGTCATATATTGCCAATATAACATGGAAAAGCACTGTGTCCAGGCACTGCAATCAGTCACGTTTAAGAGATCTTAGCTGTGGTATTTCTGCCATTTACCACACCTGTGGATGTTTACCATGATTACATACAGTGTAATCCTGAATGAGTGAGGATGGGAGATGCACAAACATCGTACTCCAAAGACATGCTAATCTCTCAAGAAGATTACATAGTTAGGGTGATGTTAGGGTTAATATCATCAATCTGAGTGTTGATTGGGCTGATATCATCATTCCCTTTTTACTATTCTAATTGCATTGGTAACAGATTTTTAAGAGCAATATAATATTTCAGGATTTTAGTTAGTAATACCATATTATTAACAATGTTACAAACAATTAAACTGAAAAGTCTCTGAGGTACATCACTGATTAAATCTGTGTTTTATGCTTATCAATTGTGACAAAAAATATTCTGAAAGATGCATTGTAACAGTGGGCGAATGAATAGCTAGATTACCACTCTAATCATTACTTTTTTTGATGACTTTAATGTGGCGAAAGGTAGCATAGTTGTTGACTGGTTGACAGGTAACCAAAACATTAGTAGCCTGAGAGCCAGCCCTTAGCCAGCAAATCATCCCTTGTTCTGTGACCTGGCAAGCCTGTTAACCCCAACTATAATTGACAAAGTATTATCAATCAACTGACAACCTTTTTAAAAACAGTGTACTGGCAAGGGTTTGTAATGACAATACTCCTAAAACCTACCTGTTACACAAACAGAAGGGAGATGTGAAAAACCCTACAGATCCTCTGGTTTGTTGAAGAGCTCTTTGAGGAATGTTGCAATGCATTGTTGGATGGGTCCAGGAGGTGAGGCTTTGCCTATTGCAAGTGTGGCTAACAGAAGTATTCGAAGTCAGGGTTGAGACCCAAAGTTGGGTCATGTGGGAATTGCATTGACTTTTTTTACAGAAAATTTAAATATATATTATTATATGTATGGGACTATAATTATCTTGTTGAGAAAGGTCATTGGGTTAACTTTTACATAACTGAAACAGGCTAGAATAAGATAGTCTGTTAATGTTACTCTAAGATTAACAAACTGTAAATACAATAACATAAAAACAAGAAATCAAGAGTTTGACACTTGTGTTTCCAATCAGGCTACAAAGGGGTTTCTATAGTTTATTTTTATTACGATTGGTAAAAAGCAATGTTGTTATTAAGAAGATTTGATAATACTACTTAATTATTCCATACTGTAAATGCAAATAAAAGCTATTAAAAATGCATAGGAATGTAGGCACGGTGATTTCATGCACGATTCGGCTAAGAAAGGCTTTTAAGTCCCAGAGAAGAAGTCATTTGAAATGCGAACTTACGAAGCTTGGCCTGCTGGACAAAAACAGAGGGCTTGCATATTTCCTATGCTTTGTCTGATGCAAAAAGGTTGTTGATTGGACAGATCTGGAAGACAAATGTATTATCTTCTGTGTTGTCATGTTTGCACAGTCGTGATGGTATGTCACCCATTTCTTGATCGCTGGGTCATCTGGGTTCTTTGGGATCCGTTATTGTACAATAGCAGTCGACAACTTTTCCCAAGAACTTTTCATGGTAGTTCCCAAACCCCAGAAGTTACCTTTGCTCTAAAACATTAATAGGTGCTTGTGTTTTGATGCTGTGGGACGGAAACAAACCTTCATATGGATATCTTGTATCCAAGATCCTTTATTGACTTTCATCCTCACTGCCGATATCTCAAATCATAGCCTATGTGTATATTGATAGTCAACAATTTTGACTATCAATATAGATAGTTTGAGTTCTAATAAGCAAATGATCTGAACCCCTACCCCCCCCCCTGTAGTGGATACTCCATTACCAGTAAGCAGTGAGGTATAATGAGCTTCTCCTAAACCCCCCCCCCGTAGTGGATACTCCATTACCAGTAAGCAGTGAGGTATAATGAGCTTCTCCTAACCATCTTTTAGAGCAAGGGAATTTAACATGTCTTAATAATTGCCTCCACCTGCTGTCCCAGGTCTAAATAAGTCCCCGATTAGAGGGTTGAAATGAAACAACGTTGTGGAGCTAACCTTGAGGTCTAAACTTCACTTTGAGGGCTTCAAGCTTCGGAAACTGGACATAGTTTTGGAAAGATAGGCATGGTTATTTGTTGTTTTCGGACTTTTGCTTACAACCTTAAAGTAGCTTTGAATAGTTATATTTCTCCAGAATGTCTGTGGGTGTAACCTGACACACAGGTTTGTAATCTTTTCAGACAGAAGTTTTTTCCCCCAGTTCATCTTAATCTTTTGTAACCAGTTTATGCCATTTTGTTAGATGCACTTGATACTGTCAACGTATCTTCCAGTCCTTCCCCTGATATCTGATCTGAACCTGGATCTGTGAGTTCTATGAATCATGGATGGAAATTGGCCGAAAAATTCACTTTCAGTTCATCATTGTGCATTTGCTCGTGTATTGAATATAGATACCTTGGTGTAGCTGCATATCCACTATTTTATTTTTACTGAAAGCCACGGAAAATAGAGTTCAGAAAAAAAAAAAGATTTCACAAAAAGTATTTTTTTTCTTCAAAAAGAATTGGAACATTTGGAAGGAAGGAAAAACTTGCACACATCAATAAACATTTAATGAAATCAAAAGACGATGGCAAAAATTCCAGACCAGCAGACATGCAGGGAAAGCAGTGGAGTACTGGACGTTATGAAATCTGACATTTATCACTTAAAGCAAACTGCCATTCCATCTTTCTGATGTAGGGCTGTGTGCGCTGTAAACATTACCAGTAGTTTTATCTGAACCATCCTCTTCTTGCGCAGAGCCAGACATGTTGTGTGCTTTTTCTCTGTGCTTGGAACCTTACCGTCTCTAAATGTACAACTCACCCCTAGTTGTTTCATGTTTTGGAACCGACACACACTACTCTCCTCTACATGTGTGGTGACTCTGCTTGGCGTTTGGCCTCCAGGAGAAAGGTGTTACTGTTTTGGAACCGACACACACTACTCTCCTCTACATGTGTGGTGACTCTGCTTGGCGTTTGGCCTCCAGGAGAAAGGTGTTACTGTTTTGGAACCGACACACACTACTCTCCTCTA
>JACXGK010013158.1:0-13317 GCA_016801125.1 Novumbra hubbsi
TCTTAGAAACAAGACATCCAGCACTGTATTTGCCAAGTCCTTACTATCTTCACCTTTTACCAGCGCTTTAGTGTCTTAGAAACAAGACATCCAGCACTGTATTTGCCAAGTCCTTACTATCTTCACCTTTTACCAGCGCTTTAGTGTCTTAGAAACAAGACATCCAGCACTGTATTTGCCAAGTCCTTACTATCTTCACTTTTTACCTGCGCTTTAGTGTCTTAGAAACAATACTTCCAGCACGGTAAAGTGCCAAGTCCTTACTATCTTCACCATTTTCCAGTGATTTACTGTCTTCTGGGCATACATGGATCTAGTTGGAAAAAGATGCTTGGATTATTTAAACCCTGTAAAACTTTTTTACATTTTGGAATGACCTGGAAACAATTATTTCACTTTTTTGAGGCAATTTGTTAAGATTCCCGATGTCAAGAATTTCTTTACATGAAGAATTCAAGCTGTCATTGTCAACCTGTATCCCTTCTTCAATTCCCTAACCAATTTCTTGTTTTTCTCTTTATTGTTTTGTTGTTGTTTACTAGGAGATTACCACCATCCTCCAGGACCTGAAGAGAGTAGAGAGGCAGTTACTGGGTAAATTGTGAGCTAATCATGTAGCATTTGATTAGGTATTCTGTATTTCCTGAGATAACCAGATCATATTTTATTAGTTATGAGTCCTGAGGTAATCAGATCATATTTTATTAGTTATGAGTCCTGAGGTAATCAGATCATATTTTATTTCAACAGGAAATTGCATGACAATTACATACATGGTATGCCCTCTCTACTGCTATTAGCTCTGGATCAGAGCTCTGATTGATTGTTTGCCTGCCGGACTGATTGATTGACGGACCTTCTGTTTTGAATGACTAACAAATTGAGTGACCTCCTTTTTGCTCAAAAGTGATTGACGTGATGGTGGACCCGGACGGAACCTTGGACGCCCTGACTAGCCTTGGACTGACCAGCCCGTTGACCGACCTGCAGAGAGTCAGCCCTGGGGCCACTGGTCCCTCGGCCGTGGGTTCCCTCCCTGGAGGTAGTGGCGCTGGCCCTTCTAACTGCTCTGTTCCTGCCCCCGGCGGAGGCCGCTCCTCGGTGGCCACTAGCAGCTCAGCCCAGGTGGCTGAGAGAGACGTGGGTCCGTGTAGGAGGAATAACCTGGATTATCCCCCTAGTGGTGAAAAACAGGAAAACGCTATGTCTCATAAATGAAGACACTGGGTCAAGAGCATGCAACTTATTAGATGTACATGAGTTAGAAGGGGACCCCAGGAAGCCGGGCGTGTGGAATAAATATAGACTCAAACTACTAGGTGGAAATAGGACTTTGAAGAAGTTTATGAACGACGTTTAAATTCCCGGACCAACTTCCGTTTGGGACGGGACAGCTCGAACAAGACGCATTCTGTAAACTAACACTGCTACACATGCATCCTTATCGGTTTGTCTATGTGAAATCCTTCGGAGGCATTTGGGATGTTGTTTTACAGCTGTGAATAAAAGGGTCACAACAGGATCGTACTGCCACTGCACTGTAACTTATTACGAACAGCGATGTGTTTTGAACGAATCTGTGTGCGTTTTACAGTGTTTCTGCTTGCATTTGTTGGACTGCTGCCTGATCCGTTGTCTGCCGCGCCAAACTGCTATGAAGAAAACAACAACAAAATGGCTGCTGTTTTGATTGCAGAAGAGAATGCGATTTAGTGTCTTGTTGAAAAGCACTCCGCCATAATGCATAACATAGCTCGTCAGCTATTGTGAATACAAACATATATCATGTATGTTAGCAAACCTGTAGCACTAGCACTTCTTGCGCTTGTTCTAATATTTAGATTTTGTCTTTTAAAAGCTAAAGAGACCAATATTATTCCTTGTTTTTCAGATGACGTACGGTGTTATGTATCCATTTTAATGTAGCTAGGTATAACTCTCAGTTCCATGCCATTCCTTGTGGAGTGACGTGTCTTAAGACTGACTAATCAAAGATAGCTGTACTGTATGTTGCTAACAATCTATTGTAAGCTAGGTGGTAATGTAGCTCCCTGAAAGTACCCATATTATTATGTCACAAAGTGCCCGGTTTCAAAGTCTTGAGAGTGTTGGTAAAACTATGGTGTGAAAGGGGGGATTTTTATAGCATGGGTGCCTCATGTTTGGCATGATGTTATACTGAATCGTATAAGGAGTGTCAAAGCAGGAAGAACCACACTGGCACCCAGGCTAGAAAGCTAACATTAGTTAATTTGCACATGTTAAAACTGAAAGAGATTCACCACAGAGATGTGGTGTTTTAAGGAGATTGAACATCTGTACACCAAACCATTTTTTGGCGTCATCCTTTCATTACATTTTTTATTGGAACTGGTTTAGATGGAGGACTGGTTTGTGATTCAGTCAGAAGAATTCTTGTGGCATAAAGAGATGTGTGTAATAGCCAGCATGGACCGGGTAGTCATGGTCATGTTCAGTCGGGAGCACATTTTTTGATCGAGCACTCTATCTCATTCTTATAATTCGCAGCACGTTTCACTACAGTGTACCTTGCTAAACAAGACAGAAATCTGGAAGAGAAATGGACCAGGATGATGATCTACTCACTAATGCCAATGTTTACACATGAATGTAACCTGATCCAAGCTTTTGATGTTTCTCAGCCTAAATGACTTTATTAATAATAAAGAAAGGAGCATTTTGTGGCCTGTTAGTTGTGTCTTTATTATCTTGGTCCTTTCAGATCTTTTACATGTTTTTTGTCATATATTTTGTATAAATTGTTTGTTTTAATTGCCATGATTCATTTGTTATCCTTGTAAGATAATATTTTAATGTAAAAACGAATCTGTTCACCTCTACTTTTGCCTCGTTTTCAATAAAATTGATGTTTGTTGATGACAGTTGTTTTAATGAGATTTGCATAACCAGATACTTATGTTACACAGTGAAAGCCAGCCTCGTAACTATCACAACTATCGTTCACGGATATTTTCCTGAGAATTGCGTAACCCGATGTCTGTTTTATATATAAGAAACACGTTGGGACAGTAATTGTTAATGTTATTACATCTTGTAGTCAATTAGTCAGCTGCTAATCGCAAAGACCCTCTGGCTGCCGTATGATAACTTCCTGCTTTCTCTCGCGGTGCTCATCCGAACTCCCTCCGACCCCTGTGCCCTATCACACAGAACCAAAAGCACACACTCAGTTCGGGTGGCTTGTGAGATAGAGATTCTCGTTTAAGTTCAAAAAAAAAAATTCCGTCTGCGATTGTACGTCTTCTGCTTGGAAAGGTCCTCGGTTAATTAATAATTATGCCCCGCTTCCCTAATCCTTCTGCTCTGTAAAAACCTGCCCCTGTGTCATACTAGTATGCTGGCGTACAAGTCCCCATTCTACTCGCTGAATCTTAGTTCTCAACAATTAAGGTCTGGGGTCCGACATGGAAATTAAAAATGTAGAGGGCATGCGGCACTTAAGGCAATGCATTAGGATGTATTCCCAAATAAAACCTGACTAGTTAATGATTCGTTTTGACAAGTTGGGTGGCTTGGATGTCTTGTCTCTACTTCAATGCTGCTTGAAATAATCCCATGCAAACACAGGCTCATGTGAAGCTCAAGTGAAAGTGTTGAGATGATTGAACCTTTCTGCAGCGTTCTGTTACGGTTCGATGCACAAATCGTATGGTAGAATACATCTTTAAAGTCACTTCGTGTTTTATTTAACATTTAATTTCGGTCTATTTTATTTGTTAGGTCTGTTTTGTTTAATAGGTCTGTTTTGTTAGTTAGGCCTATTTTGTTTGTTATTTCTGGTGTATCTCCCAAAAAGAGTAAATCAATAAACAATTAAATTAGTCAATTATTTAACGTTAAGAAGCATATAGACATGAAATTGTGAAACATGCTGAAGATGGTAGGCTCCCTCTGTGAACAGAATGCACTGTAAGGCATTTAGCTTTACATATTTTGTGCTCTCTATCGATAAACCACTATTGTGGTCAACTGAATGAAGGTTTGAGCAGAGCAGAAATAAAATTACAAAAACAAAGTGTGCTGCGTCAGCATATCTGTCTACCTAAACCTGGCTGTGGGGAATGAGGGAAAATTAGTATGCCGTTCACAAAACACCGGAGGTAATATCTTTTACGGCTTATGTACAGACAGAAATGGTATAGAGACTGTGTGTATTTACATTGGGCTTTTTTTACTTTCCTGCAAGGGACTATAAATAGCATTAGACGCTATCATTCTGTCCTATATTAACACTGTTGAAGTGGTGATGTTGGCTGTATAATTCCAATAATGAACCGCTGCTGCAAAATCCCTTATTGTGGTTGATAAGAACACAAGTCAGTCAAGGCCCAGGAAACACTTTTCTTATGTTGTCTATAATATGTGTATTCTGTATGTATGTGCAGTCTGTACAGCTGCCTAATCATTACATACTTGTATGGTTGTATGCAAACCAACACTAGACTTCCCAAAAGAGTGTTATTTTATACTATAAGCCGAGTGGTCCCACTCTTGAATGCTGATTGGGTGAAAACCATTGGCACGTGAAATTGTATACCACAGGTATGACATCACAAATACATTTCGTATTGTAAACGCGTTGCCGACCGATTTGTAACTGCAAAAAAGCATCATAGTGGTTTGTGGTACCTTGCCAATAAAACTCAACTAAGTGCTGTGGCTACACACACCACAAAGCCTGGTGCTAAGATCAGCTCTTAAACGTGCAATATTAGACTCATACCACAACCCATTGTGCCTTAGTGCACAAGTACAGCTTTGTGGTCAATCACATCCATCTTATCACAAATGTGGTGAGAATATTTGAATCTGAGTGTACGCGCGCACACACACACAGACACACACACACACACAGACACACACACACACACAGACACACACACACACACAGACACACACACACAGACACACCCCCTCAGTGCCCGTAACTGTGTCTGGCTCTCTCCCGCCTCGTCTGCTGCAGCACTCCCTGTTGCGCCTCCGCCCACGATGAGCCGCCCCTCCCACAGCCCTGTCCCTCCCTCCCTCCTAGCCGGGGAGACCCTCCTCGGCATGAGGGTGAACCAGGATCAGCCGGCACTCCCCATTACACAACGGTACGATAAGAAGGGCTATGGACACTCACGCACTGACTGGACGACTCTCCAATCCATACAGTCAATAACTGGCTGACTGATGTCCAGCGGGTTGGAAGTCTGCTCTCTCCCTCAAGTAGCTCAATTGCTGACAGACTGACAGTGCTAAAAGAGAGGAACACAGGCAAGAGGCCAGAAGAGAAGAGGAGCTTTTAAGTGATTGTGGGGTTTTTTGTGCGTGTGTGCGTGTGATGGCATCGGCAGGCAATGGGTTAAGGGGTCGAGGGGAACCTACTCATGCTCCGTTCCAATCTGACATCTACTCTCACAGTGCTGTTCAGCAACAGGAGTATTATGCAACCATCTGGCTGAGGAGTAGGGAGAAGCTAGAGAAGGTGAGTGCCCCGTTTTGCACCTCTGAACACGTCATAAACTCTGGGCGGAACTTGGGGAGATTTCAGAGGAACTTTGAGATTTGGGGAGATGTCAGAGGTACTTGGAGACTTGGGGAGATGTCAGAGGTACTTGGAAACTTGGGGAGATGTCAGAGGAACTTGGGATATTGGGGAGATGTCAGAGGACCTTGGACACTTGGGGAAATGACAGAGGAACTTGGGAACTAGGGGAAATGACAGAGGAACGTGGGGAAATGACAAAGGGACTTGGTGAGATATCAGAGAGACTTGGGATCTTGGAGAGATGACAGAAGAACTTGGGAACTAGGGGAAATAGCAGGGGAACTTAGGAACTTGGGGAAATTACATAAGAACTTCATTAAGATACAAAAAAAATATTGATGAGAGGAACTCCATAGGGCATGTATTCCCATGTAAGATGATTTAACGACACCAGCTTTGTGCCATGATTCAGTGATTTGACTATCAAAGAGGCATTGGTACACAACCCTCAGTTAAATATATAAAATGTAATATTTTTCCAATCCTGTATGACATCATAATAAAATATGATGAAACAATAAAACAATCATTACATTTAACACATCCCCTACCAACATTGAATTGAAAAGAATTCCAGTGTATTCCTGTGTGAACAGACTGTGACCTGGCTTCTTACATTCTTTGGCATGCCTGTAGAGTAGTTAGTAACCAGAGGTTTGAAGCTGAGGAAGTGTACTTTGTTGTCTCTAAAGAGAAATGATTACACTCTTACACTCACTCAGTGATTACTTTAAGTTGTGCAGATTGAGCTCAAACATTATCCCTTGTTCAAGCGTGAAAGCCCAAAGTAACGTGTTGACAGAATTTTGATATGAGATTTGTTTATATTATGGCACTAAGTGAAAAGTGTAATGTGGGTTTCGTTTTCTGTATGTTACCGTAATCTGAGCTACCTCCCCAACCACAGTCCTTCCTGCTGCCTCTAAAGTGAGTCATCTTATAGGCAGTTAGCTTTTAGCTGAAATGTTGTCTAAATATTTTATGGTTGGGGGTTGTGAGGGACTGTCAGTTCTGCCTGATTTAAGCTCCTATGGGTGCTAGTGGGGTAAAACGCACCTCAGACTTTTTTCAGTTATTACGTAGTTTTTTTATTTAATGGATATGGCATCAATGATTTAATTTGATGCTTTAATTAGTTTTGTTCAACTTTACATAATGACATTTATGGTAAAATAGAATGAATGCGCAGGTGAGGTTAAAAAACAAAGGTTCCCGGTGGGAGTGTTCATCTCATCTAGCTGGCTGAGCAAAAACGCCATTAGTAAAAAACATTGGATTACCGGTATATATAAAAAAAGAAATGTGTCAACTGTAGCCATTTTTATTTATCTAGTATGTTACCCTTCAGCTTGGCCATCGCCACACGCACGTTCTCTTCCCAACGTAGCTCTTCTTGTGGCCGCAGTTAGACATTGTTTTCGCGGAGGGGTTGTTCTCATCTTCCCCCACGCCATTAAAGTACTTTCAACGTTTACCTCAGCGTGTAAGCACTGCCTAATGGGCTGGGTTTCCTCTAAGGATAATCCAATCAGGTCCCTTTAAGCAGGGAAGCTCAATCGGACGCAGCTACGATATTTGCAAGGATTTTGGAATACATTCAAACCCAGTTGTTGGGGAGTAGAGACCGGCCCTCATGTCGGGGGCCGGGGGGGAGGGCGGGGTGGATGCGTCGCTCCGGCACTGCTGGCCCTGAGCGCTTGTCTGTTACTGTAAACCAGCTGTTAACCGATGTAACCGTCCGCAGCCCCACGCCACTTTACCCAGACGGACGCTGGGAAGATGCAGCGCTCATCGGGCGATGTGTAAACCTCACCCCCAAAAATATAAGCCCAACACTACCCAAGCCTCGTACTTAGACATATCAATGACACCGTAACTACAGAGCATCGCTGCCCTCAACGGATAAGGGATGTGAACTACCTGAAATACATAGTTAAAACGAACGAAGGAATTAAAGTTGAATGCGGAGGATATGCTAGTGCGTTTGTTATGCGAGTGGTTAAGGAAACGCTTAACGCAGGACCGGAGAGAGAAGATGTGGCGCACATTCCACCGAAATGATCTGTCCCCTCATGTTGTCGTCGGGTCAGCTTTTCTCACGCCACACGGCAATTATCTGGCAATTGTCCTTTAACGAGCACCGGTACTGCCTATCAAAGAGCAGGGGGTGGTCACCTGCTGAGTTTATGGACTTTGGCACTGTGGCAAGGAGGTTCTCCAAGGTGATGGTGTAATGTGGTACTCTAAGGTGGTACTGTAAGGTGGTACTCAAAGGTGGTATTCTAAGGAGATACTCTAAGATGGTACACTAACGTGGTACTCTAAGGTGGACTTCTAAGGTGGTATTCCAAGGTGGTACTCTAAGGTGGAACTCCAAGGTGGTACTCCAAGGTGGTACTGTAAGGTGGTACTGTAAGGTGGTACTGTAAGGTGGTACTCTAAGGTGGTATTCCAAGGTGGTACTCTAAGGTGGTATTCAAAGGTGGTACTCTAAGGTGGTGCTGTAAGGTGGTACTCTAAGGTGGTACACTAAGGTGGTACTGTAACGTTGTTGTGGAAGAACAGGAGCCCGCAGAAGCAGCTCACCACCTAGCTTTGTGAGCAGAACAAGATGGTGTTGTCTACAGCCATGGTGGAGGGCCTGGAAGAGGACGGGTCCTTCCCCTGTGAAAGAGCAGCTCCGTCTGGTTGTAGTTGTGAAGGTTGGCCAACATCTAAGCATAGAAGTCAGCCAGACATGGCCAAACAAGTGTAGCCTCACTAGAGTCAAGGAGAACAATGTTTGAGTCTCATCAACATAGCAATGATAGAGTAAATCAGTAAATACATAGAGTAAGTGCAATATTAAAAAAATGTATTATACTATACAATGTATTACATATTTGTTTTTATATATTTTATGTATTTACTTAAATACCGTTTTGTTTATTTGTTAATTATTGGTTTATTTTAGAATACATATCTTGTTCTCCATATAATATTGATGAATTAAATCCAGTAAATGTGAGAACAAACTGAAATATGGCGGACTACGTGACTGAATACTAATTAAATGGATGAATGCGGGATTCTGTTTTACAATCCGTGGGACTTTCTCGATTGATTAGACGGAGCTGCATTTCAATAAATTAATTAGCGGGAAGGAATTCTGCTGCTGAGTCAGTCAGAGTGCGTTGCAGTAAACAGAGAGTCACTGTTCTGCTTTGTGGACCGGCTGCATTCAATGCATCCCTGCAGTCGATCCGCGTTGAACTTCCTCTGGGTATTTAAGCATCGGTCACTTCTCTCCGCCAATGGGCTCAAGCCTCCCTGTCTTCTATCGATCTCTCAACCCTTCGCTGGCAAGGCAACAGTCTCCCGCGGCGACTGGACACATTTAGAACGTCACGGGGCGTGGAACCTCACCGTGAGGCCATGAAGAATTGTTTCCTTGTACCTGTTTTTGGGAAACGCGTGAATGAGTTCCGTGCCAAAGTGAAATAAACCGCGGGCAAACCCGTGTCACCTTGACGATAGGGCCAGACAGGGAACTTCAGTGTGTTGTGGTCCCACCACCCTGGACCTCAACTCTGCTCGTGTGCGATAAGACCGCTTTCTAGGGAGAGACATCACACTTATCACTCTGAAGCTGGCAGACACTTTAGCACATTTCGATATGCTGGCAGACATGCCCGTTGTCGAATGAAGTTGAGCTCCGCTGGGAACGGAGTGAGGCCTGTATATCCGGTAAAAGACTAAACAGTCTCTCGCATGGGACCGCAAAATTGAAACGAACGTAGATAAATACATGTCGTACGGATGAAGAGGAGCTGCTGATGCCTTCGGTTGATATGAATTTGATGCGCTGTGACGTTTTTCCAGAGGCGTCTTTATTCCAGTGTGCACAAGCCTCACCACGACAACAGGGAAGATTTGTTTCCTGCCTCCCCGGTTCCCCCACAGCCGCTACCACGGTTACTGTCTGTCCCTCAGACCGAAGCGCTTTACAGGATGTTCACCCACGCTCGTCAAAACTGCCCTCTCACGGGAAACGTCTGACCTCTTTCCCGTCAACCATCCATCTCTCCTTCTCTCTCTCTCTCTCTCTCCAACCCCATCCCGAACTGTCCCCGGTTTCTCCCTCAGAGGGTGACATGCAGAGGGCACCTCCATCAGGAGGCAGCGGTGGTTCTCCCCCGTCAGCCCACGACACTCCCACTGATCCCCCGTCCATAGCCTCCAACGACCCCCTGGCTCAGCCACGCTTACGAAACGGCCTCTCGTGACAGGAGGGAGAAGTTTGGCGACGCTTTCAGAGACCAGAGCCGGACTAATCCCCACGTGTGTAGCGCGTGGTTTCCCGAAATCTACTCCAGTAAGAATGTGTAACTGGGCGTGTCTTCACCCAAACTTTATCTGATCTCACTGCATGAAGACATTGTCAGTTATCTACAACGGGATGCTTTTTTGTATCTGCCCAGCAGGTGTTACTGCGACCCTTTGTAGCGATGGGGGGAGCCCACTCTGTATAGTGATAGACATCATACTGAAGGTTGTTTGGGGTCAAGTGATGTAATAAGTCCAGTTGAACTTTTTTATCAGTCTCTGTCTATCTCTATGTCTCTCAATCTTTATCTCTCTCTCTCAATCTCTTTCTTTCCCTCAAACTCACTCTCTTCCACTCTCTCTCTCTTTCTGTCTCCCCCAATGCGGCAGTGTATTTAGCCTCCTTCGGCAGACGCCAGACGTTCTTCACTCATGCCAATGCTAAGAAATGCCAAGCAGTGAAAAAAGACTTGACAGAAAGAGTTAAAGAGAGATCTGACAGGGTTTTACAAACGGATGTGCCCTGAAGAGAGGCTGTTAATCAGATGTGGGCTGGAGCTGAATAAGACTGATGATGTGGTATCGGCTTTGGGAGTTGGCGGCTCTGTGTGCAGGGTCTAAACCCAAAACATGAAAAACAGAACATTTAAATGTGGGTGGAAAAAACAAACATAGATCACCTAAAGTTCGCTATCGGACTTTACGCACAATTTACATGTCAACGTGTTGTGTTTGTCATGTGTTTGTTGTATGGTTTATAAACCCTTAGACACAGCTGTTTGTTTAGACATACACACACACACACACATGTACATGCACACACAACACACACAGTGGTTTCCGCTAGTTAAGCTTCACGGGGCAGGTAAGGAGACCGGGAGAGGAGGAGCTAGGAGGTGGTGTTGGGTGGGGGATGTTCATATTGGATGTTTAAGCAGAAGGGGGGGGGGGGGGGCTGTGGACCCGTTCCTACTCCCCTCGGTCTCTGCCAGTGTGGAGACGGGGGAGGAGCGGAGCGGAGCGCACATGCTCCCAAACGCACACACACACTCTTTCTCACCGTGGGCTTAGTAGAAGTGTGCCCGACGGCAAGCGAGCACACACACACACACACACACACACACTCATACTTGATTCCGCCGGAGGGGGAGAGGAAGGAACTATGTCAGGGCTGACGGGGAAAAACCTGGGACAGTCAAACCACAGAGCTCAGCGCACACCGCCGGTACCAGGGAGATAGCAACACACACCGCCGGTACCAGGGAGATAGCAGCACACACCGCCGGTACCAGGGAGATAGCAACACACACCGCCGGTACCAGGGAGATAGCAGCACACACCGCCGGTACCAGGGAGATAGCAACACACACCGCCGGTACCAGGGAGAAAGCAGTCCACCGTGCCGGTACCAGGGAGATAGCAGCACACACCGCCGGTACCAGGGAGATAGCAGCACACACCGCCAGTACCAGGGAGACAGAGGTTTGTCGGGTCACAGGCAGCACGGGGGGCGTTGCTCGTGATTATCGACCGTTAGTTCACCATGCCTGACAACTTCTGAAGGACCGCCGTACCCATGGCCCAGACAACCGCACACACACAGGAGCCCATGAAGGTGAGGAGGAGGTCCCGGCACACGGTTCACCTCCCTCTTTCCATTGGTCATTTGGGTGCGTTGTGTTGTTATTATCTGACTGTTCTCAATCCAAATGGGTCTGGTTTGGCTTAACTTTCAATCTCTGATTTTGACATCGGATAGAGGCCGGTTATACTGCACGTCTTTACCGTGAAATGAGTTGCACTCGGAAACTGTACCTTCGGGAGTACCGTCGGCCAACAAATGTGACTTGAAATGCCATTTAGCCATGGAATGAAAACCCCACCGGGAGACCCGACGCGCGAATGTAGCCGGCGTGTATCTCGTCCTCTTTCGCCTGGCAGCCTCTGGCACGTGGTATCTGTCGCGGTGGAATTTCCCCGAGGATATTAGCGCCAGGTGAAACGCGGCGAGGTCCTCGAACTCCTTCGCTAAACGAACGGTTTCCCCAGCCCGACAGACCGGTGCGGTCGGATGTTCCCTCTGTCGGCGTGAACACTCGCGACAGACGTTGTAGTGTAGACGGCGGTGGGCGGCTCAGGGAAAATCAACTCGGCACTATTTAACACCTTCTCCCTCCCCTTTCAGAAGTTCATTTGGTTGTGATGGTGACGGGCGTACGACTGACTTACAGCCGGGGGGGACGAGGGAGGAATCGGTTCCGCTACTTAACACACACGAAACGCTGACAGGGCCAGAAAAAGACGCCCGTGAAAATATCGTACGCAGCAGCGAGGGGACGGGTTTGATTGGGACGGTGGCAAATTCGCCACGAGGCAGTAGCTGTAGTTATCGAATAAGGTTCCCGGGCAACATCCCTCGCAGACACATGGGACGCAGACCGAGGCCTGAGTAGATGTTGATTGAATCACAGTGTAGAAGAGAGGGAGAATAGGTAATGTGATGCAGACACACAGCCCAACACTGCCCTGAATGACTTGTACCAGCCCACCCAGCGTGTCCAACTAAGCAGAACAGAACCGCACAAAAATGCTAGCTGTTGTCTTGGGCACGCGCGATATGGATGTTTTCAAAAATCGAGGCTATATGTATACAAAAGCTAGGATTGTAAAAAGAAGGTTTTAGAAAGGAGGTGCTCCACAGTATTTACAAAGCAATGCAGCCACCTGGAGGTTTAACGAAATCCTTTCCCCTCTGATGCACTTGAATAACGCCGTTTGCAGGACTCCCGTAGAAAAGCCTCATAACCCCTTGCTCTTTCATTCAGGGGAACGGTGGTTTACTTCTTTCTTTCCTTTCAATGCAGCTTTACTGTGAATACATTGTCCTTCGGTTTGGTTAAGTAGACTGTTTCACTTCACATTTCCCCTCAGCTTCCTACTGGCATAAAGGAAGATTTACGCAACTTCCATTTGTGCGTGCGTGTATGATAGCACCTTCGCGTATCCAGACATTCTGCGGGTCAAATATGTCAAATAAAATCGGGTTTGGTTGCTGATCGTTCAAATTGTGACATATCAGCTGTTTTATATTAACAGCTAATATACAAATGGGATTGTCATTATTTTATGTGGTCAGTTTTTATAAGAAAAACATGGGTTCAGTAATGAGGTGCATTTTATATCTTAAGTTGCGGACTATCTGGGTAGTCTCTCTACATTACAGTTGTGTGGGTCACTGGACAGCTAGGTAGTCCCTCCAAATTACAGTTGTGTTTGTCACTGGACAGCTAGGTAGTCCCTCCACATTACAGTTGTGTTTGTCACTGGACAGCTAGGTAGTCCCTCCACATTACAGTTGTGTTTGTCACTGGACAGCTAGGTAGTCCCTCCACATTACAGTTGTGTTTGTCACTGGACAGCTAGGTAGTCCCTCCACA
>JACXGK010013159.1:0-13313 GCA_016801125.1 Novumbra hubbsi
TCATGTGGGTCCCAGAGCCGGTAGACTCATCCCATCATGTGGGTCCCAGAGCCGGTAGACTCATCCCATCATGTGGGTCCCAGAGCCGGTAGACTCATCCCATCATGTGGGTCCCAGAGCCGGTAGACTCATCCCATCATGTGGGTCCCAGAGCCGGTAGACTCATCCCATCATGTGGGTCCCAGAGCCGGTAGACTCAGTCAGGGCGGTTCTGCAGCTCAGCGCGCCGTATGTTATGAATAAACACGCCACAGCTGAGGGATAAGCACTGTGTGTGTGTGTGTGTGTGTGAGCGGTTCACATTAGTAGGTATGTGTGTGTTTGTTTGATAAAGAATGCGTACCTCAACTCCAGATCCCGGATTTTCTCTCTCAGGGGAGCCACCGCCTAAGGAGAGAGGAGAAATAAAAAAGAAAAGAATGAGTGAAAGATTGAAAGAGACAGAAAAAGAAAGACAAAAAAGAGATCAACACAAAACGTTTCATAAAACAATGCAACTCCATTTAAGCCAACGCACACAAACTCCTATTACGTTAACAAAGAATCAACTAATCGACATCTTAATCAGGGTCGTAGTTCCATTTAACACCAATTTAGGCACTCAGAGTTTGTCAACCCTGACATTCCTTGGTGACCCCACATGTAATCTGAGTCAGTTAAACTCCCGTCGTGGCACAAGCCTCGGGAAACATCGAGCATGCGGTCAATGACGGCAATTATCGGTCAAAACCCACGTCACCAAAATAGTCAAGAACCTGAACATCTGATTAACTTATAACAGAAGACAAATAGTCTACGTTTTACAGTGAGCTCAGGCTTGAACGCCTCTGGAGGTTCAGCATGAAGAACATTGTCTGTAATGGACGGTTCTTGGGTGAAACACTTTCTAAAAGCAACAGCAGTGCCAAAGAGGTCCATTATACTGACGAGACAGAGGCCAAGGCAGCCTAGACCCACGGGGGCACTGAGGGGCAGTTAACCGTCTGGGCTGGGCTCCGGGGAGCCTCCGTCGTGGGTGGAGGGGTGGATTGTGTTACCCAACACACCCAATGCTGCTAAACTGACTTTAAGACTGCCAGCTTCCATCTCATTAGATAGAATTGTGTCTCCCACTGGGGAGAAATGTCACCCGGGTTATAAGCCTGAACAGGCACACACACACAAGTGTTGGGAAGGCTCCGGTCTCTTTGAACGGTAAGGTCAGACCGATACTGAATCGGCCCGCTCTAATGAGGAACCTTTGAGAGATAAGACACCATATTACATAAGAGCCAGAAAACCGTCAGTGTTTGACGCAGACTTTTTTTTCTATAAATGCGACGGGTACATCTACAGAACCTCGAAGGCCCCGCCCTGGGCCTAAATCTGAACACCGGTGTTTAGTGCTTGACTGAAACAGATGCTAAGGATTAGATATTTGAGCCCCTCCCAAATCGCAGAGCCTCAGTGACTGATGGACGAAAAAGTGGGTGATACATCTTAAGGCCGGATAGGCCCACCACTTAGCTGGGCTCCTTCCCGTTATCTTTAAGAGCGGTCTACTGCAGTAAAGGACACACATTCTGACTCCACAAGAGGCAGAGCTGCTGCCTTAATAACATCACGTTTTTAGAGTAGCACAGGTCAGAACTCTTTTCCACATGGCAGCGAGGAAAAACGTCCCGGTTTCTGCCGAGTGTATGTTTAATCCGTCCTGCAAGGTTAACGCTGTAAACTTCCCTGCTTAAAAAAGGGATGAGTAGGACAATTTTGTTTTGTGTGGACATACTCTGTACATGTTTTGTAGCCATTCTATCTGTGTAATTCAAGTGTTTGGCCTGTCAAAGGGCCACACAAGACACAAGTCTGAGTGTGTTGAGATCTTCAAGTGTGTGTTGAGATCTTTGTTTCAAGTAGGTGTAATGTGTGTTGCTTGGTGTAACGCATTTCACGTATTTTTAATTTTCAAATCAAATGTAACACTCCTCGTCGTCATATTTAGCGAGGCCTCCTCGTCGTCATATTTAGCGAGGCCTCCTCGTCGTCATATTTAGCGAGGCCTCCTCGTCGTCATATTTAGCGAGGCCTCCTCGTCGTCATATTTAGCGAGGCCTCCTCGTCGTCATATTTAGCGAGGCCTCCTCGTCGTCATATTTAGCGAGGCCTCCTCGTCGTCATATTTAGCGAGGCCTCCTCGTCCTTGTTTAATTGTGCCTGGCACTCTGACCTGTATAAAGGACCTCCGGGTGAACAGAACCATGACAAGATGAAGTCCTGTGGGGGACGGAGTCACCTGGCCGAGGGTTTTAATGAAAATGCACCACTGTTGCGTATGGAGGTTGAAGCCTTAATTACATTTAGCTTTTACACACAATGGGTCGATGTGAGTGCGTGTCATACGTGTGTGTGTGTGTGTGTGTGCGCTGTGTGGAGCGATGGACATATTCAATCATTCATATTGATCATTGCATGAAGGGGGAGGAAGAGAGAACTTACCTCGTCAATCCTTTCCTCAATTTTCATCTCTCCGTGTTCTTGTATGGATCTACAGAGTGAGAGAACAAGATACAATAAGAGAGAGAACGAGAGAGAGGAAACAAGGAGAGAGAAAGAGAAACCAAGCGGGAGAAAGAGAATGGGAGAACAAATATAAAGAGATGTGGGACAATAGGAACGCACATTGAGACCTCCTGGGACAGATGCTGTGGTAATAACTGACCCCCTGGGACAGATGCTGTGGTAATAACTGACCCCCTGGGACAGATGCTGTGGTAATAACTGACCCCCTGTACAAATGCTGTGGTAATAACTGACCCCCTGTACAGATGCTGTGGTAATAACTGACCCCCTGGGACAGATGCTGTGGTAATAACTGACCCCCTGGGACAGATGCTGTGGTAATAACTGACCCCCTGTACAAATGCTGTGGTAATAACTGACCCCCTGTACAGATGCTGTGGTAATAACTGACCCCCTGTACAGATGCTGTGGTTAATAACTGACCACCTGTACAGATGCTGTGGTTATAACTGACCCCCTGGGACAGATGCTGTGGTAATAACTGACCCCCTGTACAGATGCTGTGGTAATAACTGACCCCCTGTACAGATGCTGTGGTTATAACTGACCCCCTGGGACAGATGCTGTGGTTATAACTGACCCCCTGGGACAGATGATGTGATAATAACTGACCCCCTGGTACAAATGATGTGTTAATAACTGACCCCCTGGTACAGATGATGTGGTAATAACTGACCCCCTGGTACAGATGATTTGGTAATAACTGACCCCCAGTTAAAGTCCAGATGCTGTGGTTAATAACTGACCCCCTGGATGAGTCCAAATGCTTTAGTTAATAACTGACCCCCTGGATGAGTCCAAATGCTGTAGTTAATAACTGACCCCCTGGATGAGTCCAAATGCTGTAGTTAATAACTGACCCCCTGGTTGAGTCCAAATGCTGTAGTTAATAACTGACCCCCTGGTTGAGTCCAGATGCTGTGGTTAATAACTGACCCCCTGGTTGAGTCCAGACGCTGTGGTTAATAACTGACCCCCTGGTTGAGTCCAGACGCTGAGTTAATAACTGACCCCCTGGTTGAGTCCTCCCCTCCCTATGTCTCATTCTTCCTCCACCCACGTCCCTTCATCTGCCTCATCCACCCAGAATTCCACTCATCCCTACGTCAGAGCACCGTGGAGAGCTTTGGCTCTAGATTGACAACTACAAAGTGGTTCTACTGACAGCCCAAACAGGTGCAGCCACCCCACCCGCCATGTAAATCCAATCAGAAACGCCCCAGGGCCCGAGCCTCATCAGCAGGACCACGCCTCCTCCATCACGGCCTTCAGACACACATGATTGCAGCAGATGAATGACAACAAAGTGAGAATCAGCAGAGCTGAAGAAACCCGGCTGAGAGTGAGTGTGGGTATAAACACATAACCCAGGAGATGCGTTAGATCAAATGTAGTCTTGGGTTGTTGGCTTTGATTTAAGTCTGTCAGAAGAAGGCGAGAAGGAAGTGAAATGAATGTCAAACAGTGTAAAAGAGATGAATGGATGGAGGGAGGCAGGGTAGTGGTCAAGACTGCTGGGCCAGTCAATGAAAAGGATGCTGGTTTGAATCCCAGAGGTGACCATGTTGTTATTATACTTACCGGGTAAAAAAGTAATAATTACTAAAAAGGAATTACCAAATGATAGTAAAACTGAGTGTAAATGAATTTAGGTCAAACATTAAATAATAGAAGATAAATGTTTTTTAAATGATAGATAAACTGAGTGTAAAGGAACTGAATGGAAAAGAAATGAATGACCTAATATATTATTTTTTTTAAAGTAAGACTATTAGAGAAGACGGAGACAATTTCACAGATGTCACATTTTTTGACCAAGGGGAATGAGACGTAGAAGTATAATGGCACATTACCTCATGTTGGTGTATGTCCCCCAGACAGCTAGAAACACAGGGAAGACAGAGAGGAGAGAGAACATTAACAAACATCTGTTAGGGCCTGCCTGTCCTATACACCAAGCCGTGACCTCATCCCCCCGGGGGTCTACCTACTGACCTGGCTACCGAGCAGATTTCTCATGCCAATAAAAACTCAGAAAATTAAATTTAAAGCAAAGTTAAAGAAAGAACAGGAAGTTGCTGGGAAGTTACAGAAAGAAGGAGTAAGAGAGAGAAAGAGAGAGATTAGTAATTGGTGGTTGCCATGGTAAATGGACCTGGCCATTCACCACGGTTAATTGTCTCCATAACACCTATCAGGCTGAAACCAGAATGTCACAAGCTATCATTAACACTTCAAACCCTCCATGGAATAAAAGAATCACACATACAGACACACATTCCTGAATAACTCAGAGACATAACCTGAAATCAATTAAGGTCCTATCTAGCGCAACCAACATTTCTACTTCTATATTGCAAAATAGTTTTGGGTTTTTTTTAGGTTTAAAATAAGTGTTAGTGTAAGGGTAAGGGAAAGGGTTAAGTTTAGATATAGGACAAGGTTTAAGGTTAGGGTTATGGTTAGTAGGTAGTGAATTAAAATGTTATTAATATGCTCTTGTCACTTTGTGTACATTCGAAGGCATCTATTTACAGGCACAACAACACTTTAAACAAAAGATTCAATTTCTACTATGCATATTCCCATTTCAACATTATTCAAAATTGCATCTAGTCACTATTGTTATGTATATTTTGTATATTCTGTTATTATTTTTAATTAAAATAGTTTTCGATTGCTATGTAGATGTGGTGTGCCATGTCACTAGACATTTGTTCAGAATTACTCATGTTATTCATTGAACTTGACAAATAAAATACTTTGACTTTGATCCCAATTCCCATCACGCCTTAGCCAAGCCTGGGAAATAATAAATATCAACGTAAACAGAAAACACCCTTGATATGAATTCAAAATGGCCAAAGTTATTATCTTCAAACGCCTAAGACATTCGTCGGCAGTGAGTGACTTTGTCGCACACACATAATCCGCGAGGAACAGGGAGACGGTGCCTATTGACGCAGCCCAGGCGAGAGTGTTGCGGAACACCAGCCGTGAACATGCAGCCTCTCGACTCGACACCGCGTCCTGTAATCTTTGGAGCTAGACACCCATGGGTCAATCATCTCACGGCGGACACGTTTGCTGCAGCGTTCCTTGCCCAAATCAGGGTTCGATTATACACATCCGTAGTTCATTAACGCAGTAAAGGTGTGTGCGTGTGTTTCGTTGATGCGTGTGTCAGGTGAAAGGAGGTTGGTGGTGACGGTGATACACTAAAACACCAACGGTCCCATCGAGTGGTTTCGCCAGGGGTCCTCAAAGGCTCTCCTCCCGTCTGAGTACTACAAGCGGCACAGCTTCTCCACGAGATTGCTAACAGTGATGAACCACATTAGCTAAAACAGGAGAGCATCCGTCAGCTGGCCGTTCGCTACAGTTGGTCGACATTAAAGCTATAAGCCTTTTTTTTTTACTACTACTAATGAAATGCCATGATTTGTTTTACTGTATGTACGTAGCACGCAGCCTTGAGGAACAACTTGGAGGACAGCTAGCAAACGTCGGCCAGTACTCATTAGCCAGGCTAACCAGCTTCCCATCCGAGGCTCTAGACCAGGGTTGCTCAAACCCTTTGATGTGGCCCGCCCAGCCATACAATACAGTTTGGTATAATGCAACGTGTCTTTCGGCACATTTTTGGCCCTTCATGGGCACCCCTGCCCTAGACTAAACTATTTCAACAGATGGCTCGGTTGCCATTAAGACCTCAAATTGGTGGCAGCCTAACGATTATACAACAAGTTAAACGAGAGTAAAACATATTTGGAATAATTACTTCTGTATTATTAGGTTACTAGCAAATTCGTTCATTGGTCCATTTTTTTGTATTTTGAAATCAAGGCCCGCACCAAATACAGCTATAGAAAGACATTACATTTCTCTGGCTTTGAATAAGATGTTAACATTATTTATCAACAGGCATGTTGAAAAGCCTTGGCAATGGGACAGGCCAAATATCGATATGATTTAAAAACTGTAAAATGTATTTCAGAAGGTCCTTTTGTTGTGTGTGACACTATGACAGACATAGAGAAATGTTGAGCCTCAAGGTGGAAGCAGGAATATCAACCAGTTGTAAGTGGTGCTTTAGAGGAGGGGGCTCTAGCAGAGGAAGAGTGGAAAGAGAGCTGTAGGAGAAGGTGGAGTGGAAAGAGAGCTGTAGGAGAAGGTGGAGTGGAAAGAGAGCTGTAGGAGAAGGTGGAGTGGAAAGAGAGCTGTAGGAGAAGGTGGAGTGGAAAGAGAGATGTAGGAGAAGGTGGAGTGGAAAGATAGAGGTTGTGAAGAGATGTTTCCTGAAGAGATGTAGGAGGACGGGACTGGCACGGAGAAGGAGCTTGGGGGAAGTTAGGAGGCGGTAAAACATTTAGAAGTAGGACGCGCAGGTGCCTTAATGGCTCCATGGTTGGCCTCCACCAGAGCACCTGAAAGGAGTCCATGGTCATAAAGAGACGCACAAACTAGGACACCCACTTATCCTCCTGCCACCTCCTGGGTCAACAAGGCCATAATTACCTGGCCTGCTTGGCCGCAGAGAACCTGAACTCCGAAAGTGTCACTTGAACTGTTTGGGGGTCTGTCGCTAGACTCCGTTATGTCGGGAGGCTTGGCCTGGAATATGACATCTATAATCAACACCAGAACTCAACCGCCAACAGCCCTCGGGATTCACTCTGGTGGCCGTGGTCCTCCCACAATGGGCCAGGGGAGGAAAGCACAGAGGGGGTTGTTGGCATAAGCAACAGGGAAATATGTGGCCTGTGACTTGGTGTCAAACCCGCCCACACAAGGCCTCAGACTACATTCCAGTTTACGCTGACAGCACACCGCAGGAACTCAAACAGCCAAGAGAAACCGCATAATTAGTGAGGGCACGGGGGGGGCTCGTGCTGGAACCGAGCCGTGGCGGGTCTCGGTGGGAACGAAGATGGAGAGACTACAGAATCAAGCTGGAGAGACTACAGATTCAAGATGGAGAGACTACAGATTCAAGATGGAGAGACTACAGATTCAAGATGGAGAGACTACAGATTCAAGATGGAGAGACTACAGATTCAAGATGGAGAGACTACAGATTCGAGCTGTAGACACGCGACACGGCAGCGACGTTCCTTCTACAAATCGTAACGAGGAGAAATGTGTGGAACGCAACGGAGCGAGCGATTATTTGTTTTACCTGCTCAGCCGCTGTGAATGGTTCGCTTTAATGCGTTTAGACGGTGTCCGTCTGGCGCCCTGACAGGGTACTCACTACACCCTGACAGGGTACTCACTACACCCTGACAGGGTACTCACTACACAATGACAGGGTACTCACTACACAATGACAGGGTACTCACTACACCCTGACAGGGTACTCACTACACCCTGACAGGGTACTCACTACACAGTGACAGGGTACTCACTACACCCTGATAGGGTACTCATTATACCCTGACAGGGTACTCACTACACCCTGACAGGGTACTCACTAAACAGTGACAGGGTACTCACTAAACAGTGACAGGGTACTCACTACACCCTGACAGGGTACTCACTACACCCTGACAGGGTACTCACTACACCCTGACAGGGTACTCACTACACCCTGGCAGGGTACTCACTACACCCTGACAGGGTACTCACTACACCCTGACAGGGTACTGGAACTCGAGTCCAGCAGTGTGCCCGAGCGAGCTTGTGCATGCGTGGGAGTATGCGATAGAGAGAGAGCTTGTGCATGCGTGGGAGCATGCTTACAGGCAATTGGAAAATGCTTTCAGACACTCACAAAACACTCAACCAGAATGTGCGCAAGTCACCATCCATTCCGCCCAATGTGATACATGAACACCTGTGAGATGTGGATTGTCAAGAGTCGTCTCACCCAAACAACTACTGAAAGTGCTACCGTTTGTCTCGAACACCGTTATTCACCGGAATAAGGCAGAGACACGCACATAAATAAACGGTTATACGAAACGAGATTATGAGTATTTGGCCACATCTTGGCAAGAAAAGTGGAAAACAGTGCTTCAATCCTGTTGCTGCGTGCTCACTGGGGTTTTAGGCTGGGTGTTTTTGTAAAAGCACGTTGTGACAACTGCTGTTGTAAAAAGGGCTTTATAAATAAATGTGATCGATTGATTGAACAGCACCGGGCTTCTTCTACCGGAAGATTCAGCCAACCAATTCAATACTTCTAGTTGTTGTTGGGGTGTCCAGTGTACTCTGACTGTGCCGTGTGTTGGCGGAAAAGACGGATGATAAAACAAACAGCTGGCCCTCTGTTTCTCCCTGCAACCCCCTGCAAGCCAGCCAAAAGCCACACCCACAAGCTAATTGGAATCAAATGTATCTTATTCTAAGACTGTAGCTCTGTGTCTGTATGTTTCTACACTAGCAAGGACCCCATTCCCAAGTGCTTTAGTTAAAGTGCTGTGTGTGTGTGACTGTAGACCAGTTTGAGTTTTTTTCTATACAGCCACTTACCCATTTAAAATCCAAGGGAGTGTGAATAAATTAGATGGGTTCCTGAGGAGACTAGTTATACTATTAGCTTGTTAAGCCCAAAGGCAAAAGCCAAACTAGTGTAACAGAGTCACCGCCTACACAAATTACAGGAGTACATCTACAATACAGTAAGCCTACAGCAGCACATACAATCATTACTTGAATGTCTCATAGAATGGATATACAATAAGTAGGATAGGAGTTCCTGGGATACCTTTTTTTTTTTAAAGTATTTTTAACGTAGGCATGCTGAAGACGGCAAAACCAATGACCTTGTTATTTTGCCCCGTCATACACAGTCCATTTTTGGTCCTCTGTATGCACCCCTGTGTTTTATTGTCCAGTCACCTTTAGCAAGGTTGCCGGTGTGAATGAAAATTGCTTCTGAATCGTCAACATAAAAATAAATACAATTACACTGCAGCTTGCGGTGAATGTGTTAGTGTGCTCCGCTCACACAGACTCTTCCGGTCAGACCTGTAGAGATACAGCAACAAGACCTCCCACCCACAAACTAAACCACGGACGTCAAAGCCAGTTCCACCGTGTCTTTCAACCCTCTAAACAGGTCCTCACAACAGGAGGGGGCAATTACCAGGTACAACATAAAAGCGACAGGTCCCAGACTTCGCAGGGAATGAGTTGAACAACACCTAACCAGAGGTTTCAGTTGACAACATCATTTTTACTGAAAACTGCCTTGACCAAGCGCGTTGCTTGCCACTGTCCTCCCCCCGGAGACCAAACGGTGATACCTGAAGACCGGTTGGAAGAGTGTGGTGGCACTACCCTAAATACTACCTTGTATTTTGAGTGATTATACTTTCATCCACATCTATCGGATTTCTTTAACATTCTAAAGTTTTCAACCACTGACTTCCAAAAATGTATTTGCTATATATATATATATATATATATATATATATATATTTATATATTACAGCAAACTTTAGAAAGTCAAATGTCAAACCTACTGTGATTGGTCAATAACAACAGCACTATCAGAAGGAGAACATATTTAAACTTTTTTGCCGTCATAGAGGCTGGCTGATCAGCTTTCACGAGCGCTGCCAGAATATAATTCTTCCCATCTAAGCCTCAATAAAAAAAATGAATTGGGCACCCCACCCTTAGCATACTGTCTGTTGTTTACATGAAAACATGTGACTGACTGGTCTCTTCCTGATAATCAGCCTAACCCCACCAGCTAGGGGAGCTTGCATCAACCAGATACATACCTTTTACCAGTACCAGGTCATATGGGGAAAAAACTATTTGCCACTGTCTGAAACCTAGGCTCGAGTGAAATTATTTGTCACAAAATATGTTCTAATAGTTGTTTTGGAAAACAAGCTTTTCTTTTCATCACTTTTACAAAGTTCTCTGAAAAGTCTGACATAATTCTTCGATACTCAAATATCTCTTCCACAAAGTTAAAAAGATCAATATAAGAATTAAGCAAAGGGATTTTTAATGTTCATTCATATATATATATATATATATATATATATATATATATATAGTTCCTACTGTACAGCCCCTTAGAACAATGTAAACAAGTACTTCATGCCCCAATTGTTGCTTAGAACCAGGAAAGAACAACGATAGATCAGTCTTTTACAATACAGCCGAACATCTCCAACACAGTAGGTCTAGGCTTTATAATAAAAAGGGTACTTACAAGCAATGTAGGCGATCAACGCAAGCGCGACCAGAAGCTTCATCATCCTTCGGTTTAGTCCTGATATCACCCAGATGACTCGCTTCATCATCTGCTCAATGCAACATCTAACCCGGAAGCACGCGAGGCTCCGGTTTATAACATTTCAGAACCACGGACCAAAATGCGCGCGTCTGGATTCTGGGCCGAGCTTTCTTGTGATGAGCTAAAATACGTCCTGTCAAATTAACGCGTCGTAATGGTACACGTGTGACATAAGACTGGACATAGATTCCTACGTGGCTACCTCCTGTCCGTTAAAAACAAAGCTAGCTAGTTAGCTTAGCACACTATGTTTCCAACTCACAGGCAGTTGCCTAATCATCTCTGTGGTCCGTGGTACGACATTCAGCATCGATGCAGTTATCCTAGTAAACTTTCAGTTCAGCATATCGTTCCATTGATACTGTTGATTGCTCCGCGACCACTGAATAAATTAGCTCTTAAGCTATCTGCCTTTCACACACATAACATTAGCTACTACTTTATTTCACGAGATACGCTATATCTTTCATCAAGGATTGCGTCAGTAAAGTTTTCTAAAAACCGCCGAATAAAAAGTTAATAATAGATAGATTGCCTCTCTAATTTGGAACTTATCCTGATAAAACTACAAAATTAAGAATATTTCCCTCATGGGCCGACATACGACAAGCCATGGCTATCGAGTATTTCTGGCCTCGATTGAGCAGTCTGCCGCGATAGCAGATTCAATAATGGATTTTTGTAAGGGAAGATGTGGCATTTTGATGACATTTTGGGGTATATAAATCATATTAATATTATACATTGTGCTAAATTCACAACAAAAAACACAACTGTTCTATGTTTAAATACATTGCGATACGGTATGGTGAACTTTAAACCTACGTGTAGAGAGCAGAATCATTCACCGCATGCACAGTGGCTCATTCATAAAACCTTTGCATAGTTTAGTAATTTTCCACACCCATTAGAGTGTTTCTCTGTTCCATGCCTCCACGGTCTCTCCCCTGTCTATACCCGTCTTTATATTTGACTTCTTTTAAACATTTCTAATTTCTTTCTTTTAATAATATTTAACAAGTTATACCAATTGAGAACCGTTGTCCTTTCATTGCATGAGGTCAGGACAACACACCTAGCCGCATGAATAGCAAACAGTTTGAAAATCACACAAGTACACGCGATATCTAAATACGTGTTCGGCCACCGAGCACTCTCTAAGCGCAGACGTGTGTGTTTAGTTTCAGGTGTCCGCTTTTGTAAATGAGACTGAGTGATGGTGTCATATCCTGAGGTACCGTAACAAAATAAGACTAAATCACATGACCCTCCTTTTGTACTTAAAAAAGCAACCCCCATTAAATGTACTTTGCTGACCAGTATAGAATCTCACCATGTCGACTGATAATATTTTATTGTAAACATAGGTTGTTACAACTCGGATAACTGATTTGTTTACTTTATTATTTTATTAAACACATCAAAGTAGTGCTGTACAGGAATATCAAGCAAAATCATACTGGGAGTCTTGTTTTGTATGTATGTATTTGTATTTACATTTACTTGAAAAAGCAGACAAAAACCCCACATGGATGATTCTTCAGCCTTAAAAGTGAAAATGTGGTCTAACATGCCAAAGAATCGTATATATCATCTGCTTTTATTTGAGGGAATTGTCTGAGGGCAAAATGTAACAGACATCAGACATTTATAAGATGCAAAGGACGTGACCAAATACTAAACTTACTCTGAGTGCTCAGTATCTCAACATAAATTAGGTAATGGTTAGATTCATAATATTTGTATCAACAGTAGCCTCGTGCATCTGTTCACTCACACAGGGTTAAGTCAGTGTTCTCTGCTGGAAGTCAGTCTACAAGGTGATACACCAGTCACCATACACCACACACCATTTGTCTTTCACCATACACTATACACCACGCTGTGCTCAAATACAGCGAATAGGCGCACATCACTTGACTAAACTTTCTCTTGTGAATCTTTACTCATGCCTAACAATGCATGCAGCAAGCCCAACTAGGCCATACACATGTCTTATATTGAAGGAGTAAGATGGAAGCCAAACACAGCGTGGAACTTAACCTGATGACAGGTTTGAGAGTCTGTCAGAGAGAGGTTATGGATTGGCTTTTTTCTCCTCCCTCTGCGTGGAAAATAGACTGCTCTCTTCCCAGGATCATCTAAATCTTATTAAACTTACATTTATATATAATCCTGAAAATGGTAACAATGTGTTAAGGATTTAATACATCAATGATGATGATGGTTTTATTTGGACTGGGAGAGTGAGACGTGAGATGACAGATCCCTGTGTAAGGTGAAGAGTTTTCAGTGAATGGACACCAAAGGTGAGGTGGAGGTTCTACAGATCCTCTGTCCCTGCTTATATAAGATGACAGATCCCTGTGTAAGGTGAAGAGTTTTCAGTGAATGGACACCAAATGTGAGGTGGAGGTTCTACAGATCCTCTGTCCCTGCTTATATAAGATGACAGATCCCTGTGTAAGGTGAAGAGTTTTCAGTGAAGGGACAC
>JACXGK010013160.1:0-13311 GCA_016801125.1 Novumbra hubbsi
TCCGTCAGGTGCATTTTCCTTCGATAATCAGATTCAGTATCGTCATCCTCCAACCTAGCACCCAACAGAGGCATCATCCCCGCTGCCTGCACAACATTTGTAACAGATTTCTTCAAACAGAGAATCAAACTGGGAATAATACAAACAGTAAAACATATTAACATAAAAATCATAACAAGTAAGGTCAGAAATCCAGTAAACACCATAGCTGAGTACTTACCAACCACCCAATCAACCACGAGAACAGCCCCGTCTCCTCCACTCCGGCCATGCCCTTTATTTCCATGGATACCCTATCTAGCCCACTCAAGGCCTTGGTGATACTGCCATCCACTGTTCCCCAGACATCTTACAGACCCCTCCCTGACTGGCTAGGATCATGTCTAGGGCCATACGGTTTTCTCTGGCTGTGCGGGAAGTGGCCTTGTAAATAGAGGTTACCGGGACCAGTGGCTGTCCCGTTGGTGGAACCGGTGGTCTGGACCTCACTGTCAGGGTAAAGGAACCCATGGTGTCTGTCCCCAACCTCTCGAGTCCCAGTGTATAATGGCCAGCATCTGTAAGCTTAATAGACTTGATGGTTAGTAGGATTTCATCGCTTTCACAAGGGTCACGAATCCTTCTACTTTGGAGACATCCCCAATGCTATAAGGTTACCCTCTCCTCCATTCCCAAAAAGGACCTGCATTATTAATCATATAGTCCCAATAAGCACAACCCCTCCCATTGCATAGATAGAAAAACTAGTCTTTCTGCTGTAGGGGTATAATTTTCCCTAAAATGCTGTTAAACAAAATTTAATTTTTAATTTAAATTAAATCAAAATGGGCAACAAACAAAACATAAAAATTAGCAAAAGTACAACAAAAATAAAGAAACATCTCATGTAATCAACCTTTGTCTGTAAGGATGCGGTGTCCGCGGAGTGAAGGGTAAGATCCAAACGCACAACTTCAGGGATAGCGTCTTAGTGCTCGGATAACCGAGCAGTGCGAATTGTCCAGTAGTGGTAGGAGGAGTAGTCAGAGGGTGATAGGAATATATGTGTGTAAATACATATATAGTTCCCGATGACGAAAAGAAGGCTTGTAAGCCAAAAGGCTGCAATGTAACTCAGTAGTCAAAACATCTACACGTAGAAGTGGAGATCTGCATAGTATCTTGTTTGAATCGACACTGGGGGGTGAGCAAACAGGAACCTAAGTAGGGAAGGTGAGTAGGTAATGAGGGACAGGTGCGAACAGTTGGCAGTGTGCTTGATGACTGGGTGATTAGTGACGGTGAAGGGCACGTTGCCCACAGGCCACTAGAGGGGGTGGCAGAGCCAGAACATAGTCCAGTCAGGGTGGAACCCTGACATTGTCAGAGAATTGCTAAAATCCAAATCAAATATCTAACTGTTGTAAACGTTAAAATACCACTCCCCTCTCCTCTCGGGTTTCATCATGTCCAGGGAAATGGCTCCTGGCTGTTGTAGTCATCAATGCAGGAGTCTTGTAGTTCTGTGTGCCTTCCTCCATTCCTCTAATCTCTCCTTGATTGTGGTGATTGAAATGATCAAAGTCCAATTGTCCTATTCTGACCCCAAGACAGTCTTTCAGTGGTCCGGGCGTGGTTTGGACCTGGAATGATCTGGTCCCCCTTTTGCGGTAGCCCTTCGTTCTGTCTATCAGGGTTGCAGGATTCAGGACTCCTTTATGAGAAATTAGGATGGAAACTCGCACAACACAATGTTAAAACCTTGACTAGAGGGTTTGGCATTATCCTACTAAATGTAGAGCGTTGTATTACAAAATGATTTTAAACCCCTTATATCTATCCATTCTTCATGGCTTAAACTAGGAATTTACCATTTAGATCTTGTCCCTAGTATCTGTCCTAAGGAATTCCAACCAAACAAATTAACTCCCACCAACCTAATCTACAGAACCCTCCCCCCGCATTCGTGTGAGGGGGTGACTCTCCCAGTTTCCATTCTTCCAAACCACTCAGGTCTTATTTGGCTGGGCCAAAACAAAATTGTAAGATACCTTTTACTCTGCATGTTATACTTCTCATCAATTTAACAATCCCCCAAAACAAGTGTAACCAATTACAGTGAGTCTGGGACATACAAATATCAGTGTCATAACTTTCTGTGTACATATTTGATTAACTGTGAGCTCTACGTTCACCTCTCATACTACCCCAAATACCTAAAATCCCTTTAAATATTTAAAATCCCCAACTTCTCCCCCTTTTTATCTCGCTAGTTGTGCCAACAACTAAGAGATAACATCAGGAGGGGTCATAAACAAAAACTTAAAAAAATAAACAGAAAACCAAAAGTGAAGCAGGCCACGTATCTATGGAGAAACGTGAATCGACAGAGTATTTCAAAGTCAGCCCAGTCCCCTCAGGACACAAAGTTATCATGAATGCTACACCCTATGGGCATGCGCAATGCCAAAACTACGCCCCCAGTGGAACCAGGGTTCCACTACTGGTCCTCTCCAGAGAAGGAGAGAGAAAACATGACCGCCGAAACGGCGTGTGTTTGATAAGAGGACCCCAAGAGAACAAACTAAATAAAAACACCCCTCCAATCCTCCCAAGATCACTCTCGGGCAGCTGTACGCATGTCAGCGAACAGAACCACTAAAAACAGGCAGCCGAACCGCCACCATGGTAACCGTGACCAAATACACATATTACCTGAAAAATATTGGATCCCTCGTGTACAGGGAAACCCAACCCAATTACGGAAAACCCCCAACGCGCATATATACCTCTCCACTAACCTATTTTAGCTCCTGCCAGAAACGCCAAACCACTGATTGTCCAACGACCCTGGCCTTCGTAACAAGAAATATTTAGGAGTGCAGCAGGGGCAGTCTGGACCTGGAGCAAACACTTTATCCTAATCCCAGTTTCAATAACTTATTTTACCCAAACCACAGTATGCATGGCCGCCTCAGAAAAACCATCAGGCTACACATTCCAACGACATCGTTCATTCACCATCAACCCGTCAGATTTGGGCCTCTGTTATTGAACAGCAACTAAAACTCACCCCGCCCCAAGCGTTCCCATTTCCACACACACAAGGTAACAGCCCCCACCAACGCACACCCTCGGACAGAGAACCACAAAACATGACAGAGACGAAACACAAAGAGAATGTCACCCTAAACGAACCTGTATATTATATTCATCCTAGTGAATAGTGTAACACTAACCTCCTGAAAATGTGCCCATATGCACGTTCCTAAACGCTTATTGCGTTCTAACCCCAAATCACAATTTAGGTCCGGCAGCCTGTCCATAATCATGCTTTTAGCCTTAATCCAGTCAGTCCCTCATCTCAACTTCAATAAGATTAGCTCATTGAGGGAGTAATTTGAGATCCAGAGTAAATAACCTGCTGGACGCGCGCGCTGGACTTGACTGGAAAAAGAACCCCAGCTGAAAGGATAAGGAAAACCGGACAGAACCCCCCATTATCATGTCAATTTTCAAATGTTCAAACATAACAAGACAAACACATAACGTACAAACAAACAATACAAACTCCACTCCCACAGATTCCAGTCTTCCAAACAACTCAGGTCTTATTTAGCTGGGCCAAAACAAAATTGTAAGATACATTCTACTCTAAAATTAGCATGTTAGACTTCTTATCATGTTAACAATCCCCAAAAACAAGTTTAACCAATTACAGTGAGTATGGGACATAGAAATATCAGTGTCATAATTTCTGTGTACCTATTTGTTCACTTTGAGGTCTAAGTTCACCTCTTATACTACCCTAAATATTTAAAATCCCTTGTGCCAACAACTAAGAGATAATACCAGGAGGAGCCCACAAAAAAATAAACAGAAAACCAAAAGTGAAGCCGGCCACGTATCTATGGAGAAACGTGAATCGACAGAGTATTTCAAAGTCAACGCCAAAACTAAGCCATGTAGAATTCAAACTACTTCCCCTGAGTCCGAATCAGAGAATGTCCACACGGTCAACTATTTCCAAAGTAAACGCCTTTTGTTACAGATATATCTGGAGATCGTTCCCCAAAATACAGCTAGGAAGATCTGAAGTCCGTTCACATCGGACACTTTTTAAGTAGCCTATTCGCCACTCAGTCATTGTATAGAAATTGCTGAGCGTGCTTCCTGTGTGGGCGTGTCCCGTCCTGCAGACCCCATCTCCATCCGTGGGGCCCTCTGATGGCCTCGGAGGCCGACAAAGAAGACAGTTGAGGGGGTAGGCTGGCGCCAGTAGATCTGACCTTGGCTAGCTCTTGTTTCCATCCTCCTCCTTATCTGCATCTGTGGTTCCAGCTAAAAGGCCATAAACCTGTCTTCCTATGCATTCTATGTCCTTGCCTCTAATCCCTTGATTTATAGTCCTACCTCTGGAATGCACTTATTAACATTTATAACCCCCGGCTGGCTATTTTCAGAGTATACGCCCTACCGGCACCGTTTGTTTCTAATAGCACACACACATCAAATCTTAACTAAAAGATTCCACAGCCCCCAGTGGAACCAGGATTCCACTACTGGTCCTCTCCAGAGAAGGAGAGAGAAAACATGACCGCCTAAGCGGCGTGTGTTTGATTAGATGACCCCAAGAGCACAAACTAAATATGCAAAAGCACACAAGATCACTCCCGGGCAGCTGTACGCATGTCAGCGAACAGACCCACTAAAAACAGGCAGTCAAACCGCCACCACGGTAAACGTGACCAAATACACATATTACCTGAAAAACATTGGATCCCTCCCGCACAGGGAAACCAATTACCGCAAAACACAACATTTAACAACAATCGGTGTGCGCATATATACTGCTCCATTAAACTATTTTCCGCTCTCGCCAGAAACGCCAAACCACTGATTGTCCCACAACCATGGCCTTTGTAACGGGAAAAATATAGTAGAGCTGCAGGGGCAGTCTACTTTATCTTAACCACGTGTTAACAACTCACCTCACCCCAACAACAGTATGCATGACCGGCGACCAGAAAATCCATCTCACTACTCAATCCAACCACATCCCCAAACCTTTCAAAGCCCTTCCACGAACACGCTTACCTCACATTCCAAACAATCAAACGATATGATTTACCATCAACCATCACCTTAATTTCTCCATTATTAACCACATACTGGAAACCCTCCAGTCAACTTGCCATAATACCTTCATCAAACTTCCGCAGTTTTGTTCGTTCACCATCAACCCGTCAACTCGGCCGTGCATCTGTTATCTAACAGCAACCAAAATTCACCCCGCCACAGGCGTTCCTATTTCCACACACACAAGTTAACAGCCCTATGAACGCACACACTCGGACAGACAGACACAAAACATTACAGAGACGAAACACAAAGAGAACGTCACCCCAAACAAATCTGTATATTTCTGTGTACCCCAGCGTGTCGTCACACGTCAAAAATAAAACTGTTCACAAGAAATTATATTCATCCTAGTGAATAGTGTAACACTAACCTACTGAAAATTTGCCTACGTGCATGTCCCTAAACGCGTATTGCGTTCTCACCCCAAATCACAATTTAGGTCCGGCAGCCTGTACCTAATCATGCTCTAGCCTCACTCCAGCCAGGCGCCTCCGTCTCAACTCCAATGAGGCCTGGCTCACCAGGGAGGAATGGAGATTCAGAGCAGTAACTCTGGACGCGCGCGCTTCACCCGACTGGAAAAAGAACCCAAGCTGACAGGATCAGGAAAACCGGACAGAACCCCCCCATTATCATGTCAATTTTTATATGTCCAAACATAACAAGACAAACACATGACGTACAAACAAACAATACAATTAACATTGACTCATTGATTTTAAATTGACATGTTTTTGTCGTGTTTCATAATTTTGATCTGCTCAATTGTTTAAAAATGTTGTATTAAACGAGTGCTCTTAATTGGAATTCTTTTTCAAATGTGCAACGTAGACTAAAATTTTACTCTATGTTAACCTGTTTTTAATAAGGGAATCGTCATTACAGACCTTAATTTATATGCAACATTTCTCTTACTTTAACAATGCTATCTAGCAGACCCTTTCCTTCTGCAAAGAGTAGCTTAATTGCTTCCCTCTCCTGAGCCAGTAACCCCCCCTCCCGGAGCCTGATAAGGGGGTGGGGCGCTGGCAGCGGGTCTCCTCCGGTTAAGCCATGTGGGAGACCTTCTTATTCTGCCTACGTACCTTTGCACATAGTGAACCCAATTGGACCAATTTTTTCTGGGTGTCTTTCATCGTTTCAATTTCCTTCCTAGCCTTTCCCCGTGCGTCCATTTCTCTACCCCACAATTCTGATTCCACATCAAGAATTCCAATGACGCCACTGGTTTCACCCCTGCTGGGTCCTAATCCTCCACTACCTTGGTTAACATATCCCTATGCAACTTCACTTCCTTCTCCACATTTTCACCTTTCAATTCACTCCTAACAACCCCCATCACCAACAACACCATCTGTTCAGCCCATGGCTTACATTCTACGTTTTCCGACTCCATCTTCCACACACCCCAGACAATCTTAGTTTACCTACTTCTCCTACAGTCCTTATATTCAACAAGTAACAGCAACACGAAAGCAACATACAACGAACAACACCAAGTGACAAACCAAAGGGACATTGCCACAAACAAATCACCAGTGAAAACACGTTTGCGTTTTTTTTTCTTCTAGGGTGAACGATTAGCATTCGGAATGTCTTAAAATTCCAGGACTCAAACCTTTATATTTAGCATTCGGAATATCTAAAAATTCCAGGACTCAAACCTAAATATAGCATTCGGAATGTCTTAAAATTCCAGGACTCAAACCTATATGTAGCGATTCGGAGGTCCTCAATTCTCCGGGACTCAAACCCAGCAATCCCCACGATTGTGGGGTCCTTGTTCTCATCAAAACAAGGTAGGATATGCCACTTCTAGGATATAGCATTCGGAATGTCTTAAAATTCCAGGACTCCAACCTAAATATAGCATTAAACTTTAATGTAGCAATAAACTTTAATGTCGTCCGGAGTCACCGCTCCGTACTGACTTTACCTCAATACCTAGCTTCGGAGACGCTACTCCGGGCCTCTAGTTTGGAAACTTTCTTTGACACTCTTCGTACTTTTCACAAACGATTTTCCAAATTTGATTATGGTCAATACACAGATTTGTTTTAAAACAGGTTCTGCTTACCTTCTTAAGTTAGCCGGCTGAAAATCTTTCGGAATTTCCGGAGGCTCTGGTTCGGTCAATTGGCATGAACACTCTCCGATCCCGGACAAGCCCCCAAGTTGTTGAAGTTAAAATCTGCTTCCCCCGAGTCCGAATCAGAGAATGTCCACGCGGTCCAAGTCTTTCCAAACTAAACACCTTTATTACAGATAGCTATCCGGAGATCGTTCTCCACTGTACAGTAGACAAGATCTGAATTACTTTCACCTGGACACAGGTTATTTACAGCCCCTCCCACCCTTCAGTCATTGGATAGAATCTGTTGAGTGGGCTTCCTGGGTGGGCGTGTCCTTTTCTTGCAGACCCCATCTCTGATCGTGGGGCCATCTGGTGACATCGGAGGCAGACGAAGAGGACAGTTGAAGGGGGGGGGCTGGCGCCAGGAGGTCTGCCCGGAGATATCACCTAAATTGTGTTTACACTTCCCCTCCTGTGTTCCCTGTCCGCATCAGGGTCAGTGTGATAAGCCAACAGACAATAACCCAGGTCCCCCTATTCCCCCTTGATCTCTTGACTCATGGCCCTACTCTGGAATGTACTAATTAACATTTTATCACCCCACCAGCTTGCTGTCTCTGAGTTTAGCTCTGAGTTTAGCTCCACTGGCACACATCTAATCTTAACTAAAATATTCCACAATTGCTCATTTTCATATCAGGAGATTTTACACGAATATTTCAAACATTGTAATTTTAATAGCTCCTTGTCCTGCCTATGGTGTAGTAGATAGACGATTGAAAATGAAGATTTAGCTATTACGTAAAACGCAGTGGGTTGACTGTTTACTTAACTAGACACTCCAATGCAGTAATATGCATAATATAAGAATCAAACATGTCGCAAGCTACACTTTCTTTGAAGCTGTGTTGATGTTGTACTTTTCCTGGTCAACAAATCTCCAAAAGTTAGCAGCACATTATTTTCTATGAAACAGCTCTTTACTACCTTATAGACATCAATACCTCTGGTAGTTGTTTTTAATGGTACCATTGTTAAGAATTCTTCTTTCACAGAATAGTCACCAAACACCATTCTGGTGAATACTGCTAACTGAGCAGCAACGCTAGCATCCTCTGATTCGTCATATTGTATTGAAAACCACTGACACCTGCCGTGCAGTGTTTGCTCCAAGCTGAACATCTGATATCGCTGAAATAATTGTTGTGATCCCCAAACAAAGTTTCTGGTATTACAGCCAATGTGCCTATTACAATGCTGCCATCAGTAAATTACTTGTTTGTCAAATACTTTGTCAAATACTGAACCATTCTAAAGGATGCCCCTCGTTGCTGCTTTTGCAATTGTGCCTTTAGTTCATTCACCTTGTCCAATTGCATTCTGCTACTCATTGGAAAAGTAATTTGGAGTGCGTTGTGGTTCAAGTGCCGCTCCACATTGCCTCTTTTTCCCACCGCAACTTTACAACCGCATATCAAGCACACACTTTTTCCTTTGACACCACAAAAACTCCTGTTCCTGTTGGAAATTATATGTCTTTATTTTCTTTTTTTTTTGCATGGAGCAGCTGCATTTGCCTCATGATGTAATGGAATTCGTTTTTGTATCCATGTATTGTATCCATGTAGCCTGCTTCAATCAAACAATTCACTTTACCTACTTCAAGTTCTGACAGTATGCAACGTCATTAACCATAGGTAGCACACGTGCCATCGGCAAGAGATTTCACTCCCTGGTGTGCTACGAGCTACTGGTAGCTTGTGATCAACCTGTTGGCGACCTCTGCTCTAATGTATTTGTCCTCTTGCTCAGTTTTACACCAGGGCCTCCTATTCCTCTATCTGTTATCAACATAGGCATACAAATGCCCATTATAAGCAACCATCAGACCCATGTTTCAAAGTTTATTCATTTTAAAATGCTAATTTATCATTAGAAAACCATTTGGTGACTATGTTAGCACTTCTGAAAACTCTTGTGCTGATTAAAGAAGCCATAAAACTGGCCTTTAGAATTCAGTATCTTCAGCACCAGCGTTTTGGGGTTTGGTATCTCAAAATGTTCAGAAGCAAAATACTTTCTTCTGAAACTTGTCAGTCTTTTCTTGTTCTGAGATATTAAAGCTATTTCAAGCAATAAATATCCAAGGAACTGTAGATCTCTTACACCCTTCACAGAACTGTGTAAACTGGCTCTAACCAGAACAGAAAAAGGAGTAGGAGGAAATCATGACGCCACCCCAAACATTTGAGAAGTAGAGTATTGTCACTGTCGGATTAATCTCCAAAAAGACTATTTTACAGAAAGAGGAAAAAACTTTCAGTTTTCAGCATGAATGAACATAAGTTACCAGTTGATTATATTTACATTCACATTTTTACTAAGGTCCTATTTAAATTGTTAATTTGGACAAAAATGCAACAGAAGTTTTTTTCATAAAATTTGTGTGGAGATTTTATTATGATTACAATTAGCTGATCTGAACGTGAACTAGTTTGCATTTTAACATTCTGCTTCGCTGTTGTTAATTACCAAGCATATATATTTGCTTATAAATTGATAATAATTTATTCAGTCATAGTGTATTTATGTGGCAATGATAATGAGAATTCCCACATTTTGCCCTGGAATTCTTGTGAATTGCACGCTACTGCTGGCTTTGATTTTGGTTGCAGCGTATAGTGCGGTCTACCCAGTAGCTATAGACGGTGCAGCCGGTGCGGTCACAACAGGGCCCGCAACATACATGATGTTGACGGGCCCAAAAATGCAAAGCTACAAGCTCCTTCATGAAGTTACATTGCTTCTCCGCTCAGCTTAGATGCTGAGCGCTAGCAAGGGCCTTAGATCAAGTATGACGACATAGCAGCAAACAATCTTAATTTATGGTAGTGTGTATAGCAAATTTTCCCACTGATGGTTTCACCAACAACATTTTGTTATTTCCATCAGCATGATGTTTCAGTTTGTTTTAAGACCTTAAATCCAATACATTTGAATAAATAATTGTATTCAATTGTTTCAATACAATGACAAACTTGCTAACATTAAATAGGCTGCCTTTGAAATGTTTTGTGATAGGTTGCCGCCGGTTTCGGATATTAGGGTGACAGTTACAAAGTATATAAAGCACACACTTACTGTAATGACGCAACAAAGGTGTTTTTTTACTTTTCACAATGTTTGCTGATGCAAGAGAGACAGAGAGAGAGTTTACTCAAATAAATCGTCAGAGAATCTGTGTTGCAGAACGTGCGTGAACGTTAATTGGACTGGTGTAGCTACACTTAGTAGTAATATTAACACTCTGCGTTACCAACAACAGTATTCCGTTTTTAAAGGCATCACAAAATTCAGTTTGTTCACTGACAATCCCAGCATCCGATATAATTTGCTTCGGCATGGTGGTCGAGGAGTTACCACGTTTAAGTGAGTTAACATAGACAAGAGTCTCATTCCTAAAGCCTCACCATTGTATGAGGTGCAGGTCAGGCTGTAGGCTGTTAGCTAGCCTGCTAGTATTGAGGGGTCTGTCCACTATGCTTGAAGGCATCTAATGGTTGAATATGAACATGTTTTTTCTGTCACTGGCTCTCACATTTGTGGAATTTTATTAGATAGATAATCTTTGCAAAATAGAAATTCTCACTGACAGACATTTGTGCAAACATCTTTAGGAGAAATACACGTTTTACTATTAATGTGTACATCAGTGGTCACCATATTTCACTGCTCTAGATAATTAGAAGTACACAGGAGAGGTTGCTGTTGGTGTGGTACATTAGTTTACACAGTACATTAAGTTAAGCTGATTGGTGATGCTTGGAAATTCAACGAAGTTAGAAACATGTTTGTGTACAGACAAGTACAATATATCTACCATATTATCAGCATGAAACATATTTTTTTATTGTTTTCAGTATTTACGTCAAAAGTGTAAACAATAGTGGATCCAAAGCATGATTTCCTCCTATAAATGGAGGACATTTTTTCTCTTGTTTCTCGATTTAATAATCTTTACTACCTATTTTTCCTGTCTGTAAAGAAACATCAGTTAAATTGCCAAACATTTCCCAATTGAATGTTTCAGATGCATATAAACTCCTGGGCAATTATTTTAAGTTTAAAGTTACATTAAAACAAAATGTGGCCAGTTATTTTATACTTCAGTTGAAGACTAATATGAGGCTAGTGAAACAGAGTTGGCTGAACCAAGCACTTGCTATCCTATTGGCGTTAATTAGAATTGTTCAGGTATGGTATGCCTAGTCTTCTTGTATATGTCTGTATTTTTTCTAAATAATGCAGTTTATTGAAACAGGGAAAAGTCTACAAAACTTAACAGATAAAGTTCAATTACGCACGTCTTTTGACAGTTCTTTTCTGTTCCCCTCAGTATCTTGCCTGCTCAGTGCATCCATGTGAGAAGATTTGCCTTTAATTAATCTGTAACAAGTGTGTCATTCTTAAATCACAGACTGATTAGTTCAAATGTTTAATGGGTGAGAAATCAGCATCATTTTGACCAAGATTAATTACTTACCATTAAATAAATGTATTGATAAAGATAAGAATGTATTTTTTGTATTTAAAAAGTTGGTTGAGGAATGCATTCTTGTGAGATGGTGGTGTTTGATATATTTTAAATTGATTTTGAAGAACACATTTTTACAATTTGGTTCAATTGGATTTTACACACATATATTGCACAAACAATTATTATTTTTTCTAAATGATGGAAAAAGGTATTTGTGGAATGTAGAAAGTAAAGTAATTTGAGCAAAGTTACCTTTAAATTGATCTTCTAACCGAAACATGTTTTGGATCCATTTATGGTTCCAAGAATTGCTGCACTTCTATCAACCATTTTAAGCAGGGATTTGTTTGTATTTATTTCCTTACATCCCTATTTTTCATCACTCTTCAATCACAGACTCCCATGATGCAGTTCTACGGTTCAACGCAGCGCCTACTGTGGGGTACGAGAAAGACGTTGGTTCCAAAACAACCCTCCGACTGCTTAACTCTCAGGTAACCACAAACTATAAATGCTTTACTTAAATACATGTAAGGATTAAAATAGGATAAAAAAAAAGTTTAACAACATATGAAATGTTGAAACTGAGGGATTATTGTTATTATTTAAAAACAAATACTTGCCCATTTTGAATTTTATGCCAGCAACACGTTTCAAAAAAGTTGGGAATGGAGCATGTTTGCTGTGTTGCAGTGGTAAACCAATTCTATCTAATCCGATGCCAATTGCTGTAGTTTAGAAAGTGATTTTTTTTTCTCCATTTTGCCAGAGCCCTACAAAATGTCCTCTTGCAGGATACTGGTGTGCATGTTTCTAAACAAACTGTCGGAAACAAACTCCATGAGGGTGGCATGAAGGCCCGTTGTCCTCTAGTGGGACCTGTGCTCACAGCCCAGCACCCAGTAACATGATTGGTATTCACCAGAGAACACCAGAATTGTCAGGCACCTTGTTCTCTTCACAGATAAGAGCAGGTTCACGCTGAACACATATGACAGAAGTGAAAGAGTCTGGAGCCCTGGAGAAATTAATGCTGCCTGCAACATCATCCAGCATGACTGGTTTGGCAGTGGGTCAGTGATGGTCTGGGGAGGGTTGCGCACACCTCTAAGTGCTAGCCAACGGTACCCTGACTGCTGTTAGGTACCGAGATGAAATGCTCAGACCCATTGGGATATTTTTTTTATAGCCAAAGTTTGACTGGTGCATTTGCAGAACCTTCCCCTAGACAGGTTTTGAATGTTCCTTGATTTTTATTTTGTAGTTGTTCAATAATGCTCTCTGCTATTTATATACTACTTTCACTTAGGCCAGGGGTCTCAAACTTAATTTACTTGGGGGCCGCTGGAGGCAGAGTGTGGGTGAGGCTGGGCCGCATCCGGTATTCCACAAGAAAAGCTTTGTTAAAAAAAATCCAATCTTCTCAAATGTCTTTATTTTTATTTTTTTAACACAAAATAAGATGAAAAAATAAATATATAAAAAACAAATTAAGAATGAATAAGTATATGAATCAGTAATAAATAAATAAAATAATAATAATTAGATTTCTCTAGTCAGCAACTATGTGTGGTTTCTT
>JACXGK010013162.1:0-13310 GCA_016801125.1 Novumbra hubbsi
CTGTCTCTGTGCAATGACCTAACTGTCTCCTGTAAGTAGGTCTATTTAATAACAACACCCCATAACTCAGTTGCAATGGGGATTGACTGTAAAGATCGTTACGTCAGGAACCACAATGCCTTGTTCATTCTCACTATAGGAGTAAATTATGCATCCTTCTGCTAGAACGAATGCCTCTATCATGATATCTAACAAGACAGAGATGTCCTCTGATACAAGAGTTTAGCTTCCTAACAGAAAGGGATGTTGGTGTGTGTTTATGTATCATGGAGTATGATAGATGGCTGAGTCATGTGGCCTGGGTGTGGAGCTCTCTGCTCTCTCTCTTCTCAGTCCTCTCTTACTCTCTTCTCTGTCTCTCCCTCTCTCCTCTCTGTCTCTTCTCTCCCTCTTCTCTCTTGCTCTGTCTGTTGTGCCGTCTTTCATTCAAGCCTGTGATGACATGACAAATGCAGAGCACACATGCAGAGTTACACGTAAGCCTGAACCCACAGCGAATCCACCCTGCATTACTGCTGAACACATACAGCTAAATCACACTGCATTACTGCTGAACACATACAGCGAATCCACCCTGCATTACTGCTGAACCCACAGCGAATCCACCCTGCATTACTGCCGAACACATCCAGCTAAATCACCCTGCATTACTGCTGAACACATACAGCTAAATCACCCTGCATTACTGCTGAACACATACAGTGAATCCACCCTGCATTACTGCTGAACCCACAGCGAATCCACCCTGCATTACTGCTGAACACACACAGCTAATTCACTCTGCATTACTGCTGAACCCACAGCGAATCCACCCTGCATTACTGCTGAACACATACAGCAAATCTACCCTGCATTACTGCTGAACACATACAACTAATTCACCCTGCATTAATGCTGTACCCACAGCGAATCCACCCTGCATTACTGCTGAACCCACAGCGAATCCACCCTGCATTAATGCTGAACACATACAGCGAATCCAACCTGCATTACTGCTGAACACATACAGCTAATTCACCCTGCATTACTGCTGAACACATACAGCTAATTCACCCTGATAGTCCATTACTGCTGAACACATACAGCAAATCCACCCTGCATTACTGCTGAACACATACAGCTAATTCAGCCTGCATTACTGCTGAACACACACAGCTAATCTACCCTGCATTACTGCTGAACACACACAGCTAATCTACCCTGCATTACTGCTGAACACATACAGAGAATCCACCCTGCATTACTGCTGAACACATACAGCTAATCCACCCTGCATTACTGCTGAACACACACAGCTAATCTACCCTGGGTTTCTGCTGAACACACAGCTAATTCACCCTGAGTTGCTGCTGAACACACACAGCTAATCCACCCTGCGTTACTGCTGAACACACACTAAGCTAAACAATACATATATATATATATATATATATATGTATATATAGGCCTACATACAGCAAATGCATGTTCAACCTTTCAGTGTTGCCTCACAGTTAAACCACGCAGACCTTCTGAGGAAGAAACAACTAAATAGTTGTTGTGTGAAGACCTCACGATGCTTAATCCATGTAGCAGGAGTTCATACAGGCCGAAAACACTTCTTATTAATGTTCACTTTCCATGGTAATATCTTTACTTGGTTAGCATCTGTTTTCTGTACAGATTTTTTTATAAGGTATAACTGTTTGTGAAAGTTGTTTTGTACTCTGTCCTGGGCGTTAGTGAATGGGCCTACAAAGAAGCTGTGTGCCACCTCTGCCAGCAGTGGCAGGACTCCACAAACCTCTGCCCTGATCAAGAGGAGAGCGGAGAGGCTATTACTCATGGAAACCCACGCATGCGTGAAAGCACGCATGAACGCATACATACACACTGGTGCACGTGTGTACACACACGCGCATTCATACATACAAATAAGCAAACACATGCACGTGCACACATTCTCCCAACGTCCCATGTCTCTGTCACTAGTCGGAGTGGAAGGGGCTCCCCCCTAAGCTGCCTCAGACAGGGTTACTCTGGACTCAACCGGAATGCCACCCCGGACGAGGCAGGGCTACTCTGGACTCAACCAGAATGCCACCCCGGACGAGGCAGGGCTACTCTGGACTCAACCAGAATGCCACCCCGGACGAGGCAGGGCTACTCTGGACTCAACCAGAATGCCACCCCGGACGAGGCAGGGCTACTCTGGACTCAACCAGAATGCCAGCCCGGACGAGGCAGGGCTACTCTGGACTCAACCGGAATGCCACCCCGGACGAGGCAGGGCTACGGGCAGAGGACCAGAAAAAACATTCAGTGGCCCCAGTGACACAAGCGGCAGCTGCCCACACATCACTCACCCTGGGGGAACAATGCCGTCGCCCCCCTGCACATCACCAAGCCCCCGTCCTCCCCGTAACTCTGCCTTGCAGAGTGTTCGATATGAATGGGGCCTCTGTTCCCACACACACTCCGGCTGGCTGCGGGTCCAAGTGGGCTTTTGGTGGTTACAGTAACCGTTCCCAGATCGTCCAACAACACAACAATAGCTCAGTCTTGCAGCACATCTGGGCTTCATTTGGGTGCTGGGATTACACAAGGACAATCCAGACTGAAAGGCCACAAAACAGAATCCATGGGCGGCACACAGCTGCATCCCTGCCTAGTGGCCTGGCAGATGGCCGCAGACTTTGGATGTAACAGAGAAGCATTTCTAACGCGCCTAAGGACACAAACACAGTTTTAGAGAAAAGGTTTGGGTTGTAGCTCATGTGGAACCGGAAATGCTATGCAAAAAAGCATCCGAGATTCCAACCAATGACCCCCCCCCCCCGCCAAGGGCCTGATAGTCCAAACACCCACTCCCACACATCGCTGTACATCCCCAGGGGTCTCTCTCAGGTCCATGAACCAGACTGGGCCTCAGTTACTGGGAGTGGTGTTATACCACATAGAAATGTGAAGCTACTTACAACCTCCAAGTATGGGCAAAGGCATATGTACACGGAACTAGCTGTCACTGTAGCATTGGTCATATTTTTGTGAACTCTGCAGCTTGAGATGAAAACCAACATTTAATCGAACAGTAGGGGGTAATAACATTTGAGCACTTTATTTTCCTGGGAATATCAACGAACATTCTTAGTTTAATGATAAATGATGTGCTAATCTTATATAACTGAGTTACTTTTGGACAACCTCGTCCTCTGGCTCAAACTTATGTCTAATATTGTAATAATAACTAATATTAATCTCTTTAGCAAACAGCTGGGACGAACATGGTCGTCAGTGAAAACACTGGTAATGACCTAGCATTCCTGACCTCATTGAGATCATCTACAACCAGCTCACTCTTGTTGAGACCCTGTGAAACCCATGCAGATCTTCTGCTTTGCCGGTCAATGTTTTCCCAATAAAGCAAAAACATCTACGCACTGCAATTTAATCGTCTATGTATGTAAGTTTCATCTCTTAGCTAGAAACATGAACAAGCTTATGTTGGAAGGTCTGAAAGAGGAGGAAAGCCTATATAGGCCTGAGGGAAAAGGAAGGAGGGGGAACTTGAGAAAGAGCCTAGTCATCGGGTATGACTGAAGCTAGTTAGTTTGGTAGCTTGGTGGTGAAAACTGGAAATAGCTAGCCTGATCTGGTCCTTGTTTCCATTTCCAAGTGGATTCCGAAACCTCTCCTACTGACCTGGGATCTAGGACGTAATGTTTATCCAAAACATGTTGTAATGGAAACACAAAAGATTCAGCTACAAAAAAATTATTCCAAAAAAATTTGGTTCACTCCCTATTTGATTCCATTTGGTCCTGTTTGAGTCATATAGCTGTCACACTTTTCCATAGTACCTGCAGGACTGCCATTATAATTAGTTTTATTACATGGCAAGGAAAGGGGATGAATCCGCAAAGTTGACGCTAGTGATGATAAGGTGCACACGAAGACTTGAGAACCAGATTAACTTTCAGCTATAACACCAAGGTTAACATTGGAATATATATTGACCAAAGAAGCACACGATGCAAGCTAAAGTTCACTTTGTTGCCATAGAATGTCAACTCATCCCTCACTTAGACACGGACGCGTGAAAGGTCACAGACTTCATTTTAAAGCGTCAACAAGATGTGAGACATCGGTCTGCAAAGATCCAACCTACGATAACATATTATCGGTTTGTTTACTGAACCATACATTCATCCCGTTGCCTCCATTCCCAGGACATGGTGCCCAGTGTTACCCTACCAGTCAAAGGCAGAGAGGGTTAGATGCTGCTGAGCAGTGTGAAGGCACTCAGGAACATAATGTCAGTGCTGATTGATGAGCAGTAGGGATCAGTCACCCCTTCATCAGGCATGAACTTGACCAGAGACCACAGATATTGTGTCTGCGTTTGAGTGTGCTGCATGGGCTCTTAAAAGTCCCTTTACGGGTCTATAAAGAACCTAGATCTCTTGAATCTAGGGTTATGTGGTGTGCACAATATGATAGTAGAAAAAATATGGATGTCACAAAATTTTTTTGTTTCCTAATTGCAGTACAATGACAAGGCAACTGAATGTTGAGCATCTTATTGGAGGTTAACATGGATAATATCAATTATGTAATGCATTATGGCATTAAAAACAAACCTCAATTTTATTCAAGTATACAAATATATTAAAGATTATTTACAGGCATTCAAAATATGTGGAAGCGTCGTGACAACCTTACCCTTCAACCATCCCGGCTGAGAGCATCCTTCATCACCAGAGCGCTTCCCCCGCGATGTATTCCCCGTCGGCGATCTGCAAGGGACCGCTCCTCCTGCTCCACACACATTCTCCGTCGGCTCCGCCGTACCAGGAAGCTTTGCATGGAAGTCCGGAATAGGCATCATTGAAGGATACGCTGATGTATCTTCGCTCGGGGAAAGATTCCCTCTCATTACTCCGATATGAAGCTGTGATAAACTAGTGAACTTAATACAACCCAGCAGAGGGGATAATAATCTATATTAAGGTGTTTTGCTCTCTTGCTGTCAAGAGCTTGATTCTCTATGCTTGTTTATTTATTTTCTTACTCTAGAGTCAGCTGTCCGTCACGTAGCCCTCGCTATACGTGGAAGGAAGAGCGTTTACTACGAAGCAGTCGCCACAATGTGGGCTTCTAGCTGCTTGGGAAATGTGGGCGGGGTAAGGCTTGAGTGACACAATTATCCTGAGAACCACCAGAGCACCGCCTTCCGTCACTGACCGTACAGTGATCACACTCTTTTTTTATGGCATTGAAGAACTAAATTGAAAGAAAAATTATATTATTCTAAGCTATCAATACATTTTATTTAAAGAGCTCATTGCATCAGCAGTTGTCACCCGGTGCTTTGACCGATACCCATCCTGAAAGCCCAGGCAGTAACAGTTTGGTCCCAAGAGTTACATTTCAACAATCTACAAACCCTAACCTTAACCCTGATTCTAAACATAACCCCAACTTTAACCTTACCAATCAGTATCCAAACAACAGGAATTTAATGAAGTATGAATATCCTCAGATAATCTACAGATAGATCTCAAAATAAAATGTTACCAACAAGATAATGTATTTAGTAGGTAAAACAATAAACCAGATAACAAACAAACTAAAATAAAACTAAAAGTAATCTATCCAGATACAAAAAATAACAGTTCAGAATATTCGTATATTCAGTGGCTGAATTGGTTACAACATACTTTCAGGATTGATTATCTAGAACAGAGGTCTCAAACCGGTTCCACGGAGGGCAGAGTGTCTGCAGGTTTTTGTTTTTTTTCCTGTAAATTGGTTCCGGGTTCAGACCTAAATAACCAGATGAGGGTAGACTTAACCAATCAGTGACATAATTAATCAATCAATTAATCACTCAAGGTGAGAGTGCAGACACTCGGCCCTCCGTGGAACCGGTTTGAGACCCCTGATCTAGAACTACTGTAATGGAGTTGTAAGAAGCTCTGTGAACTGTTGAACGGCAGTTGAACTACTTTAAAGTGGTTTTGTAAGCCTTATTTTGGCTTGGGCAATTGCAATGTGCTTTACATGAACTTTGAGTTCTACTAATGAGCGAGGACTCAATAGCGAGCTTGTATTCAATTGTTTATAAATTCTTGCCACAAATCAAGAAGGAAACAGTCCAGTCCACTGACGAATCATTTAAAAGACATATGTTGAATGTCTCTTCAATGATCTGGGGTTGTAGGGAAGATGTAAGTGAGAGCGACTTAATTGACAGTTCATTTTTGAGCATCTTTGTCTTCAACTAAAAGTACATTCCGATAGTACCGGCGCTGGTTTTTTATGGACTGCACATGACGATTCACAAAATAGATTCATGACAAGACTTATCACACAAATGGTTTTAATGAAGCGGTCTGCCTTGACTCTCTCCTGTCTAGGTGTTGTCGGTTAAGTGTCACAGTTACAGTCCAGCACTCATAGCTATTAATAACCTGGAGAGAAGAGGACTGGTGACTCATTCTCACATTTGAGGCATTCGCTGTCTGCCGTCTATAGGCTACACGTCTCTGTTTCATAAACCTCTATGAGCTAGGATGCAGAATGAGCTTTAGTACCTAACATAACTTTCTGAACATACGAGTTCTGTCATTCGGCACGTCTGAGACCACCAAGGGGTACCCACGGGAACGCTAAATACCTCAAGTATTCACGGGCAAAGGTGTCCCTATGGCTTACGGAAATGTATCAAAATGCAAAGCAGCATTCGGACACACAGCTGGTGCCTGCTTGTTTGTCACGTGAGATATCCAACAGGTGACCGTGATGCATGATGACACGGGCACGGCCTCTGAGTGAAGGGGGCGGGACTGGAGCCGGCTGGTTTTTGGAGCATGCTCAGTAGGAGCTGGAGGAATTTTCCACTGTTTTATGTGCGGCCAGCAAGCGTGGCGGCTCTACAGGCCCTCCGCTTGGAGCGTCTGTGTGGATGTGGTGATCGCATGTGACTGAGCGCTGCTCTTGACACTGGTGTGCCTTCCGGGTTCTTCTCAATGATTTCAGATGCTACTTTTTTATGTTGCTTTTTAGGTTCTACGAAAATGTACAGTGTTTTTCTCTAGTGTTTTTATTTATATGTGCTTTCACTGCGGTTTACAATCATGGTTTAGTTGGAACTCCATGGGCCAGGCTCCGGCTCTACTTTCTTTCTTTCACAGAGACTTGGCTATTCCGGTTTATTGTCCCTTACACAGCTCTATGCTCTTTATCGATCTCAGTAAAAATAATGGGGATCAGTTTTAAGTTCATATCTATGTGGGGACTTTAGTTCCTAAATATAATCATAGACCTGGATCATAATCTCTCTCCCGCCCTCCCTCTCTACCTCTCTCTCTCTCTCTCTGACCTTAGCACAGAGCTCTCAAACCTTACAAGACTACAACTGGGTGAGAGGTCTATGCAGTGTTAATGATCTGGTCTGAGTCTATTTAAGCCATAAATCAGAGGTCACTGAACCTCAAAAGCATGTTTACAATCGCATCACATGTTTAAAATATATACAGTATAAAAATGTTGATCATCTTTATATACTGAGACCTATTCCTGTATCATGGTAAGAGGCTTTTAGCTTCATATTCTCTTATCCTGGTAGCACACTAGTTAGTGGCTTAAAGCCTTAATAGAGTAATATTGTAATAGCACACCATTGACTTAAGGCCTTAATTGAGTCATATTTTAATAGCACACTATTGGATTAAAGCCTTCATTGAGTCATATACTAATAGCACACTGGTGACTTAATGTCTTGGGTGTTAACATATTTCTGAGGTATTACCTTATTTGCCTATACATACAGATTATAATAACTTCATGAATATTTACCCATTCAACTTAAATGTACCTGTATGCAATGAGGCTGATCGTTAAAAACACTATATTAGGCGAAAAGGTATGTTTCTTTTAAGTCTGTGCAGCAAGGATTGGATGAGAGTGTGAATACAAGATAAAATCATAAGGCTACTGTGAACTGGAAAACATCTGGAACTCCCTGCCATTATACACTGCCATCTATTGGTCAAAAGTAATCTTTGAGATGCATTCTGGGATTTCTGGTCACTGTTGTAAAAGTGGCACTATTTTGCCTATAACAGGGCCCTGAAAATTGCATATTATGTCATGCATGTGCCAATGTGTGCCCCATGTCATCAAAACCATTTCATGTTTTAGTGGGGTATTGTATAGTGATTGTACTGATGTATTTTGCAAAAAAACTACATATTACACATCCAGGCTAAAATGCATTAAGCTCATGCTTTTTACTTGATTGTGCTGATTTTGCATAACTTATAAATTGTTATAATTTATTAGCAATGCTAATGATAAATGGTGATAATGAATATAATGCACAACGAATTGCTAAGCTAAAGACCGTGAACATAAATGTAAACGCTCTTCACAGTAGGACCATACAACCTAATTAAATGTCAAATGTAATGGGTATAAACATCATAATAAGGAACTTAAACTTGTAAATTGGTTTTTAAAAGGCTCTTATGTAGTTGCACAAGTCTCCTTAATCACCACATGGTGACACTGAAGTCTTGCTGGATTATCAAGGCAAGCAAAATCACCTTTCTGACAGTATTGAGGTCACGCGTCAGTCTTTGAAAATAAGTTCAGACAGGTTCATCATTCCTTCAGCAGGCACTTCAAACCAAAAACCACTGACAAATTAAGCCTTGCTACTTTGAAAGATGATTGTTACTACACAGTCATAGGAATATAATAAATAAGGTTTTAACCTGGTTTGTACACAAAGAATATAGTGTACCCGGTGTTCTTAGGGTTAAGTAAATAACACTGTAGGTATCAAGACACATTCAGTCATGTGAAAATGTAAGTAACATTTTTTATTTTGTTTTACATAATTGGACAAATTAATATTCAAGATACATTCCAACTACATTCATTGATTTAGATAACTCTTTTTTTTTTTACGAAGAAAAAGAAAGTACACTCCAACCATCACATAAAAACATAAAATCGCTAAAAGTAGAATAAAGAGCAACAAAACCAGTGCGAATGATTTGAAAATCACCATAGAGAGCTAAGGAGGGTTTAGCCTTTCATAAAGATTAGAAACTTGGTTTGGTTTTAACAATATTGTGCCTTGTTATTGATGATCCTTAGTTTGTGAGTGGTTATAAAACCATTTCCAAGAGATTCAAAGTACATAATTCAACTGTCCGACAATTTATCGACCAATGGAGAAAATTCCAGACCGTCTGGTCACCTACACAGAAGAGGTTGTCCCACCAAATTGAGGCCAAGAGCTGACAGGAAGATGGGTAAAAGTCTCTACCATCTCCAGGGTAACGCCAAGTTTCTTGCCATGGTCAAGATCAGGATGAAGTGCATGAGTCTGAAAGCGGACAGACAAACATGTCCCACATGCGAGGTCAGGAAGGGTAAAGACCGAAACTACGACAACAGCGTGTCGTGGGTAAAGACTGAAACTACGATAACAGGGTCTCTTGGGTAAAGACCGAACTACGACAACAGTGTGTCCTGGGTAAAGACTGAAACTACGACCACAGCGTGTCCTGGGTAAAGACCAAAACTACGACAACAGCGTGTCCGGGGTAAAGACCGAAACTACGACAACAGCGTGTCCGGGGTAAAGACCGAAACTACGACAACAGCGTGTCCGGGGTAAAGACCGAAACTACGACAACAGCGTGTCCTGGGTAAAGACCGAAACTACGACAACAGCGTGTCCTGGGTAAAGACCGAAACTACAACAACAGCGTGTCCTGGGTAAAGACCGAAACTACAACAACAGCGTGTCCTCGGTAAAGACCAAAACTACGACAACAGCGTGTTCTGGACCCATGAGTCAAAAGTACAGTTGTTTGGCAGCAACACCAAAAATCATATTTGGTGAAAACAAAACATTGCCAGTGAACAGAAAATTATTAAATTATTTATTAAATGGCAGTGTCTGACAGATACATGAAACAGTTACATCAATCTTTTTTCAGCCTTGGGGCAACAGCAGATATTGAATCTGCTTGGATTTGTTACACTGTGAAATTGCATTATTTTCTTTATGAATGAATGATTGCATAATGTAATCTCTCAGTGTTGTTTTTGAAATTAGGTTCCTTTTATGTGTCACCACACAAAATACAATGAACATTAAATGAACATGTGCTCACGACTGGAAGGGTTGTATAGGTGAGCTCACATGAGTGTGGTGAATGTACAGCTCAGTACCATCTCTGGACTTATTCTAAAAAAGGGGTTTTGAAAACTTTGGAAACTTTGTTTCATTTGGAAACAAACGGTTTGTGTGATGTGCATGGCGTTGCAGTCCACATTGGTCTCTGACAATGACTAACACATAATTAGCTGATACGCTATAATTGGTTTTGAACAACAGATTTACAGGAAGGGTTACAGAAAGGATATGCTGCAATGATTGACTTGCTCTCCTGGACAGGGATGCGTTAGGGTTAGTGGCATGCAAATGGAGCCCCTACCCGTCTTCATCTACCGGCTACGCCAGGGCTGTCAAACGGGTTCCACGGAGGACCGAGTGTCTGCAGGTTTTATGTTTTCCCTGTTAATTGGTTCCCAGTTCAGACCTACACAACCAGGTGAGGGTAGTTCTAACCAATTAGTGACATAATTAATCAGTCAAGTACAAGGTGAGAGTGAAAACCTGCAGACACTCGGCCCTCAGTGGAACCGGTTGGACACCCCTGGGCTACGCCATTTGGGAGTGCTAGGCTATGAATAGACCCCTAAACGTGCCCCTCATCACCCTACCAGGTTGGCCTAGTCTACAAGTCTACAGGACGACTGAAGACTTTCCATCTCATACTGCCCCCGCACAGGCCTCAAAGTCACCACCAGTTAGAACCTATGTTATACATTTTAAGAAAATATGAACGATACATGTCAGTAGGGCATATTCCGACACCCTACAGAATCACCCGTTTTTTTAATCCCCACTCAACCCAAGTCCTCATTGGAGTTCATTTCTATTCATTCATTATTCTGCCTCCTGCCTTGCAGTTTAATTTGTAAGTGGATGTGGCGTGGCCTGATTCCAGGGGTATTCTTCACTAATTATACTCTACTTCACAGGGGAATGCCTTTTCCATACAGTGAGGTCACCCACTGCCGCTCAAGTTTTTCAACTAACTCTAATTGTATTTCCTGTGTCAGTTACCCCGTGGATTTATTTGAACAAAAATAATAGTTCCCAATGAGTTATATAACATCGTATTAATAATAATAATATTCCAGTGCGCAATAAAAAGTACATCATTTAATTAAATGCAAAATATAAAAACATCAGCTGATAAAAACCAAGCAAATCAAGCCATCAAACATTACATTTTGCCTGAACAGAAATAGAAGCAGGGCTGGTTCTAGGCATGATCAACAAATCGGGTTGCTCTGACCGCTACGGAGCCCCCGGCCACTAGGGGAGGGGCCCCAAATAACATTTTGCTTAGGGCTCCCAAAAGAGCCAGAACTGCAGAGGAGGACTTTAAATCTACAACTCCTAATGGTTCCTGCTTAAAGTAAACCTGGTTGTCCCCCTGGTTGTCCCCCTGGTTGTCCCCCTGGTTGTCCCCCTGGTTGTCCCTGTCCCCCTGGTCCCTGTTCTGTCCACCTGGAGCCGCGGATCTAAAGTTGGCCTCAAGATTCAACCACCTGCATCCACTCTTCAACATGAAAATGATTGATGTGGCCTTATAAGATGATGACCTCTCAGCCAGAGGAATACTGTCCCAGGTGTGACCCTACAACGAAGGGTCACTGTGCATTCATTCTTGTAGTTTGTTGCTTTGTGGGGTTTACGGCTGGATTTCCGTATAAGCACCTTGCTAAGAGACAAAACGAGTCAAAGCCATCCAACAACATTTTGTACATCTTGCCGGCTCTGGGAATTTGATCCAACAATCTATTTGATCACTGTTGGGGATCTTTAACCACTAGGCTGCCCTAGTCTGTTAACTGAAAGGGTGTACAAGTATACTTCTGTCAACATTAACTAGGTGAAGCTACAACTTGTCACCCCCTGACTCCTCCCATTATACTCCCTCTTGTTCTGCGTTTCGAAGTCTCCTCCCTCTTCAGAGAGTGACAGCATGAGGGATTGCCTCAGTCTTCTTCAAGAGAACACATCCACACACCTCGCGATCTGCCTCTATCCCTCCATCTCCCAGCCTTCAGCTTTCTCCTCCTCTGGCTCTGGACCCCCAACCTGCCTCTATCACTGCTGTGCTCTGGCCACCCGATTGACCTGTCCTCAGGATAACCCTGAACCAAGAAGAGGACATTCCTTCAAAGCTACAAAACTACAGCGTTGAAAGGTAAGTTCCTTCAGTTAAAAAAAAAACCCTTTTTTAAAAATCTTTTATAAAAATAACAACTGCTCTGAAGAGTTGTTGGGGGTGTTGTGCAAAGAAATGCAGAGGTCCGATTGGCTGTTTATGTGGCCATGCATGAAGGTCCATTTGTCCACAAAGTTGATCACGTCTTCTAAATTCATTGAAATGCATGTGTAGAAGAAACAAAAGTGGATGTTGCTGAGTATTCAATACATCTGAATAGGTATTACATGTAAGTGTGCACAACATCTTAACACATTATTGCAGGGACTAATTGTCAGAGCTGATTGTTTCAAGTTATTTACCCATGCATAGTTTCCTAATCAAGCGGTTGTATGAATAAATGTCCTCCAGGGTATGCTGATGAGTTTGTTGCCAAGTTGGAGGAAGCAGGGCTAAAGCCTCTGGAAGTCATGCTTCCTGTGTACAGGTTCCTTGTCATGAAAAAAGGATTACATTTTTTCATTTTTGTATAAAAATGTAATCTACTCTTGAGACAATATATTACTGTAAATCAAATCTTATTGTAATGCAGCCTTTGGTCAACATTTGCTAATAAAACAATAGAAGCTTTATTGCAACCAAAATTAGAGGCTTTCCTCGTTTCTTGTATTTACTTAAAAGCAATGTCAATGCAAATCTTCGCATGTGCCATTTCAACAGCATGATTCTTGTACTGTGTCATTTCATATATTTTCTGGTCGCTATCAACAGAATAAGGACTGGTCCAGACCATTGGTGTGGGTTCTTCTTTAGTAACTATCAACAGAATAAGAGCTGGTCCAGACCATTGGTGTGGGTCCTTCTTTAGTAACTATCAACAGAATAAGAGCTGGTCCAGACCATTGGTGTGGGTCCTTCTTTAGTAACTATCAACAGAATAAGAGCTGGTCCAGACCATTGGTGTGGGTCCTTCTTTAGTAACTATCAACAGAATAAGAGCTG